>CAEGAG010200397.1:0-47533 GCA_903067065.1 Brachyrhaphis terrabensis
GAGGTGAGTTATGTTTTTTCATAGTTAACATTTTTAACTGAATAAACATAACCACATATAATAAACATATATAAAAAGACCTTTACATATAGTAATAAACATTTCCACATATCACCTCCGATGTCCACCGGACTCTCAGTTGCCATGTCAACGGTTTGGGATTCCCGATCTAAAGTCGGGCATATTCAACACATCACACACTGCAGGACGTTGTAAAATTGCCGTAAAAGGAAAAGCGGGGCAAAAAAAAAAAAAAGGCTTTAGCGGGAACACCAACATGCAGAAGCATTATCGCTTCCTTATAAACACAGTTTGGCGGCCCGTGTCATTTCGAAACAGTTCCTGTATCGGTCACGTGACTTGCTGAAAGCAATACGCGCACCGACACGGGGTTTTGTCTATGGGCTTGACACATGCGCCGATGCATCGGTGTTTCCAGACCCATCACTAGTCCTTCACAACTCACACACATTGTTTGAATGAATCAGCCACCAGTGCAGAATAATGTGGTTTGAAAAGTGTTGTTTCTGAGCTGGGACCAGTTTTATTCTCACTTGGATGCAAAAAAAAACCTTCTTGAAGCCTAACAAATTAAAGTTTGAAAGATATGATTTTGTATATTTTAGTTATTAGTGAATCATGTAGACCAGGTTTCAAAAGTGTATGTGTTGCAGTTTTGAAGCTGGAGTGTTTCTAATGTGGTCTCAATGCAAAAAAAATAACTGATATCTCTTTATTGAAGTTCCACAAATCACACTTGGTTCTAAATATTCTGCAATAAGTGTAAAACAAACCAGATGTAAAGTGTAAATAGTTTAGTTTACAAACTAGAACAGAATAGAAATGCTCAAGGTAGTGAACAATTAGATGGAATCATCCTTTAGAAAACAGGATTAAGATGCATTAATCGCGTTTTTTAGCGCGGCAGATGAGAACAACCTTAAAAAAACACCTGAAGCCAAACATGGCGCCGCGGAGACTACAACACCGTCTAAATGTAGGTCAAAAGTTGCCACAAAACCTTGAAAATGTTGACATAATTGCCAAAAAAAAAACAATGTTACCAACCCATAAATGTTATAAACTCAACAGGTTTTCCGGATCGAAAGCCAACTTCAGCTTCGTGCCTGTTACAACAACTGGACAAGAAATGGCACACATCTCTCTTAGTTGCGATAAAAGCGCATAAAAAGTCTCAAAGTCAACTATAAATAACTAAAACTTTTTGTATGCGACTTCTATTTATTATTAGTTTTCGGACATTGACTGGTTAAGGAAAATGGAAAAAATTGTGTTTGACCGAGAAGGTTGGCGGCCTACAAAAACGTATAATAGCGCTTATATTAATATATGTGCTTTAAATAAACGTATACATTTATAAAAACGGATAACAATGATATCTAGATATTTTTATTTGAATTAATTGTGTTTTCGGCGCTTCGGAGGAGCACGACCTACTGAGAAACAAACATGGCGCCGCGGAGACTCGGCCATCTTCCAAACTTTGGTCGAAACGTTGGACCAAACCTTGGAAAATTTTTCAAATATTAGCCAAAAACGACGTTACCAACCTATAAATGCTATAAACTCAACTAATAGACTCACCGAAAGGATTTCATGGGGAATATAATGTCCTTACACGGAGTCAAAAGGATTTCTTCGGCCTCCTGTGAAATCGTTCCCAATTATGCAAATGAGCCTCGTTCACGCGGTTACTGTGTTGCCAGATCGGGGGAATAAAACAAGTAATTCAGGGACGGAGGGGAGTTCTTTTGTTTTTATATAAACCACATAAAAGCGACAAATAACAATTTGAGTTACAAATATCAGTCAAGTGTAAACTTGACATAAGTAGAGAAGTAACAGTTGATTTCAAATGCTTTAGATTTTTATAAATGTAATTAAATTTTGTATTAATAATACTTAGAAATGAAATGAAGTCCAGAGTCCCATATTTGCTCTTGAAATACACTCAAAACCAATTTCAAGTAATATAATGGTAATGGCATAATGCAGATAAATTAATTTTAATTTCTAACACACATTTAACACTAGAGCTGGGCATTTTAAATATCCAAAATAATCGAAACAACCAATGAAATGGAAATTTGTAAACAAAACTGCCCGTCAAAAAATGGGGCAAGTTGAGACCAAAGCACCAGAATGAAGACTTTCATCAGCCAGACATTGTTTTTTTTCTCATGTCTCGCTTTCTACCAATCATGCAAATGGAAACTAATGAGCTCTTAATTTCTCATGCGTTTTAATTGATTTATTACGATGTGCTTAGTCGTGGACTTTCAGGGCGTAGAGGGGGCTTAGCACAAGACCCTGTGGGACACCAGAGTTTATTCTTAGGCTACATTCACACTGCAGCCTGAAGTGACTCAATTCTGATTTATTTTATTTTTTTTACGTAATGTGACCTGTATCTGATCTTTTCATGACAGTCTGAACAACACAGGTCTGATGTTTTTTGAATGCGACCCAGGCCACTTAGTAAACGTAACATAATAAATCAAGCATATCCAAAAGTTCAGCTGTAAGAACAGGATTCAATCTTTATTCATTACTAAATAAAAACAAACTTCTGCTTTAATTCTACAAAATGCTACAACTACAAAAACACTGTCAACATCACCATGAGAACAATTTTCAATAAAAACTTCAAGAACACTGGATATTAAAGTCATTTCATGAGCAAAACGGACTCAATATAAAGTAAAATCTGAAGTCAGATGTTTGTTCCTGAGTCAACAAAATTAAAATGAGATAAAAAATGAACACACCGTACCTTGTTAAACTGGAAAATCTCTCCCTAATACAAAAGCATCATGCAGTTGTATCTCTAAAATAATAACATAAAACTTGAGGAAACTACCCACTACTTCAGCAGGAAAAATCAACGTAGAGATTCAAATTATTCTTTTGAAAGTTATGAGCATAAAAACCTGGGAAAAAAGCATAAACAAACCACATTGTGGAAGTCTTATTTTAAAGCATCCTGAAATGTGATCGACCATCTCATAAAAACTAAGCGCTCCCAAATATACATAGATGCATCATGCATGTTTTGTTTTTTTCTGTTTTTGTACCATTTAACAGAAAATCCAGTGTGCAGATTTTACATTCAGTTTCTCCTCAGGGAAATTTGTAACACCGGCTTTAGAGGTGAGATGATGCAATCGAAGCCTCAAGTTTGAAATGAGAGATTAAATCTGCAGCACAGATTCAAACAATAACTCAGACGAAGTCTGAATAATAATCATATTCAGGCGAAGCAGCTGTCCTCACAAAAGGAGTCTGTAAACTGTTCAACTCGGACTGAGATGATTTAATTTCAAGCAACATTCTGCAGCTCTGCTGTCAGTGCAGCCCCTCCGACGTCTGCTCGATCAAGGGGAAAAGCTGGAGTCATTTTTGGTTTTGTAGTGATTTTTTTTTTTAACCCACCACATTGAAATACAATCAAAAGTTTAAGAAAATAAACAGTAAAATTATGAAATCAAAGCAAACTAGTCGTTTTTTGTTCGCTTCAGTTTCAAGTTTGTTCAAGAAAAAAAAAAGAAATGTCAGTTTTATGTTGGTGAATCCAGACATTCAGAGCGTCTTGGTGGATCCATCATGAGTAGACAGCTCCAGCCAATCACATCACTCGCTGACGAAGAGTCCCGCCCTCTCCGGTTTTGTTGTCTGTCTCATCGATTCCTAGCACCAATGGACGGAGCTCTGAAAAAAATAAAAAAATAAAACATGATCAAGTCAAAATGATCCATATTCATCACTACTTTAGCCTGGCTGCATATTTGCCTGTTAGATATCTTTTTATCTGTTGTTATAAAGCCTTTAAAATATTGATCACACATTGATAATAAAGCAATCTCATATTATCATCTGTTCAGTTTGATCTATCAATTGTTTTTATTTTAAGAAATACATAAAATGAAAATTGTTTATTCTAAATTAAACATGTAAAGACAGAAATTAGACAACAGCCTTAGTCATTTTCAGAGTAAACTGTTCACAAAAATCTAATCTAAACACTTTTGGATTATAATTGATCAATTATTTGCTATAACTGACTTTATCATGCTGCGACGGCAGCAGCGGACGGATAAAGATTTCCAGTATTCTCATGTCCTAAACTTGATCCAGCGTTCACCTTGCATCTCCGTTTCCGTCTTGGTGCTGTTCGGATGACTGACGTTGTTCTTTGCAGGTTTGTCGTCATTGGCGACAGGTGCTGATCCTGAAGCCAAACCGCCGTCGGGTTTAACTTCAGGGTCCGGGGCCTTCTTCGCATCCACGGTGTCCATCTTCACCAGGCAGAGCGTCTGCAGCAGCCCCACGGTGTCAAAGTTTTCCCCGGCGCACTCGCCTCGCTTCTTCAACATCTCCAACACCTGCGGATGGAAAACAGACGAGTTACAAAAGACGACAAAGGGTGTCAAAAGATTGTGGTGCAAAAACTTTCATTTGTGCTGCCATCGTTTTAAAGGTAATAAATGTTTCCAGAGGTCATGAAAGGTCAATCAGCCCCCCACACTTTCATAAAAACCAAAATAAAGTAATATCTTCTAATGGAAGGGAATACAGTCGACATTTTTGCTGCACAAATGTAGCAGAGTTGAATCAAACACCAATTTTGTTTTAATTTTGTAAATGTGGGTGGCTAGTTGACCTTTGACCTCTTTTTTTTTTAGGATAGTGGCACACAGACCTGTCACAATAACAAATTTTGCTGAATAATAAATTGTCCTAGAAACGATTGTAATAATAATATTGTTATGTTATTATTGAATAGTATTATTGATAACACTACTGACAGATAACACTGGATCTGGAGAATATTTTAAATAATAAATAAAAATAGGCAACCAAATACAATAAATAAAAATACAACCGAAATCATAAATTAAATTATAATAAATCTGTAGATAAAACTGCTGTTCAGATAATATTAAATCATAATTTTATGTATCAAGTGATTAATTATTTTATTGTGGCAGATTTAGTGGCACAAATGACGATCGTAGCAGAGTTGATAAACACCAATTTATTTTGATTTCAAGATGCTGGAGGGGCGTCTACCCTGTTACTGATTTAATATTCAGTCTTAGTTTATTTAAATACTTCGTCAATACAGCACAGATACCACTTTATCTAGAAAACCGGAGCTAAAAATGTAAAATAGCTTTAGAGTTTCCATCTAGTGTCTCTAATCTGTACAGGAAGCAAACACACCTTCATGTACTTGTATGACTTCAGCTCGCTAAGGTTCTCCTCCAGGTAGAGCAGGTAGAGAGAGAGGTCGTCCCATTGGCCGCCGGGAGTGGGCAGGACGCTCAAGGTGGGAAGCGACTGGTAGGTCTCCAGGAAGAAGGCGTATCCCTGGCAGAAGAGCGGGCGGAGGCTGGCGTAGATCACCACCGGGATCAGAGCGATGAACACGGCCAGGTTGACAGCACTGGACACAAACAATGAAGAGAGAGAGGAAGATGGGTTATAAACCTGCTGAGGCCCCTGCTGGTTCCCAAACATTTACATTTCATTTGCTTAGCATAAATCCTGCCTCATTCCTTCTGAGTTTAGTTGGAAAAATGTATCAGGCAATGTGATTTATTAATCTGTCATTTATTGCCTGATAATCAGGAAATATGCAATATTTTACACTTATAACAGTAAGTTTTATTTAATCTCCACAGTTCTTAGGTTTCTCTGCCTCTGCGTTGCTGGGCGGTTCCTTTGGTCTTTAGAGAAACATTTTCATTTCATGTTTGCTAATTTGAAAAGCAAAGCAGACTGGAAGCCAGGCAGAAAGATTATCATGGCAAATAACATTTAAATAACAATGGCACTTGACAATTGTTGGCTGTGTTCTACAACTTTGTATTTGTGTGTGTGTTTTTATGATGTAAATCACTTTGAACTTGTTGTTGAAATGTGCTATACAAACCTGACTGATTTACATAACTTATTCTAACTTGTATCCTTTAACAATTATTGAGAAACAGATTATTTAAACAGTTGACTTAAAATGTATGATTTAAAAATTTATTGGATTACACATTTTTTATTTTTGCATTCTCCTCTCATTTTTCACCTTGAAAAACAGAAAAATACTGGGCAGCTTTTTAGAGGCTTTAAACCAAGTAATGATTTTAAAGCTGACTTCAAGAGCTGATGTAGTTTGGTAGAGTTTATTCTACGGCGGCAGCCGCGCTGCCGCCGTAGAATAAAAGAAAAGTATTTCAAAGAAAAGTATTTTTGCCCGCCAGCGTTGTCCGCATGCGCGAAATTAACTTATGTAAACAATAACATGCAGGTGGTCTACACTGTGTTCCAAATTATTATGCAAATTGGATTTAAGTGTAATAAAGACAACATTTTTTGTTGTGCTATTAAATTTATAGATGGTATTGTGAGTCAGGGCTCTTTGAATCACTATAATTAATTTCAGAGAGCTGAGTTCATTAGTTTGTCTGGTGAACTCAAATGAAAGAAGGGATCCAATGTTAACGTGTAACTCTGTTAAGATGTTTTTGATTGAAATAACTTTTGATTTTAGTACATGTGACCACTTAATGCTGCACATTCAAAAATGATCGTTTGCAGTTCTTTATAATCCATAAAATGTTTAGAAAATCTGCTGTGTATAATAATTTGGAACAGTGCATTTTGAGTTTATTTTGGAAAAAAATACTGTTCTCATAGGGAGCTTTGTTCAGTAAAATTTGATTTATACTGTAATAGTTCATGACTTGAAAATTATACTGACCATCATTTGCATTGACCATTTAGGAAAATCTGAGAAAATATCACTTGCATAATAATTTGCAACACGGTGTATATTTGTAAATCTGATTATGATTAAGTCAGTGCCTCACCAGCTATGAACCTCACCGCACATCACTGATAAATATTTATCCATCTATTTATTTGTCTTTAAATGCACACATTCACAACATTTACACCTACTACATATAATCAAATTCTATGAAACAATTTAATTTTCTTTAAAAATCGAATAACTACTTGAATATGCGCCATCTTTGTTCATCTACGGCTCTGCTTAAGGATGGCCAGTGGCGCCCTCTTCTGAATGGAGGCCAAACTACAATACTAAAACTAAACGGAAATGATCAGTTAATTGATTTGGACTAATAAACCATTAATTGACACAATTAATTAAAATTACTAATGTCCGTTCAGCAGGGGGCACTGCTGTGTGCATCCCTGCTGCAGCTGCAAAGTTACCTGAGCAGAGAGAAGACTCCCACAGCGATGAGCTTACACTGAACCTTCTCTGGGATGCTGGTGTCGTTAACGAGAAGGCCGACCCGCAGCAGGCAGCTGAACTCGTCCGTGACGGAGGCCAGGTGGAGGTAGTAGCCCAGGTAGAGGCAGGCACAGAGCAGCGTGACCAGAGTCAGGCCGCGGCACAGCAGGTAGTAGGACAGCAGCACCCGGGAGCGGCGCTTGGTCATCAGGAACTTCTCCACCAGCGGGTAGTTGAAGCAACCCTCTGTGGGGTCGCTGGCCAGAGAGCGGGGAAAAGTTTAAATAAATGTTCTTGTTTTTTCTAGAAAATTTCTGAGTTTATTTTAGTGGAAATTTACTCCTTTTTATTAATCTGCAATGGCCCTAATACACTGGTGTAGAAAAATGTTTTATTGTTGTCCTCTGCAGATCATTAACATTTATCACCTTATCTTAAACTCTCACTCACTTCTAAACAATATAATAAATATTTAGTTTTAGTGAATCACTTCTTGTCTGTGGAAGATAAAGTCACAAATTTCACTTACAGCAGCTTAAAACTGGCAGGTCTTGCAAGATTTGAGAACTACAAAAGTGATGTAATTTAAAGAATATAACAAGTTATAAATCAATTTTTGACAAGTAGAAGGTTTTTACTTAAAAACAACTAACTTGCAAGATATCAGAGATTGTTTTAAGTCAATAATATTGATTAAATATTATAATAACATTTAATATTTATCCTCCAGCAAATTATTTAATTTAAAAGATGGGGAAAATGTCTTGTTATAAATGAAATAATCTTTCAGTGGAATTAGTTTTTTTCCTCAGTATTAAGGAGTTATTTACTTAAACCAAACTCCTCTATCTTGCTGAAAAGTTATTTGTAAGTTAGTTTTGTCTTATTTACAAATGTATTAAGTTAATTAAAGAAGAAACTAGACCAAAAATATTTTTTTCAGTGTAGATGTGGCTGCCATTAATCAAGACACTGCCTTCCTCTGTCAGAGTTTACTGCAATATCTTCCTTTTTAATGCACAGATTTTCCAAACAGTAGGTTTGTTTAGTAATAAAATGGTGCAATTTATTACGATTCCTTTTTTATCCTAGAGTTAGAAGTAAAACATGTAAAAAGCTTAAGCTGCACCAGTGTTTTGTAGTCAGGTGTGATCCTGACCGTACCTGTCTGAGGTCCGCAGTCCGGAGGTCGCCAAGCGTTTGGCCAGAGTGACGGCGCAGTTGTAGCATCGATCCAGCTCCTCCATGATGAAGCCGAGGTCCGACTGCAGGAGCGGCGCTGCGGAAAACCTCCAGAACAAGGCGGGGGAGTACATCAGCACCGCCACCAGCAGCAGGATGTAGGGGAAGAACTGGAGAGACGGGGTGAGGAGGAACGGTTAACGGTGACCGGCTTTAGTCGAG
Source organism: Brachyrhaphis terrabensis (assembly GCA_903067065.1). Classification (NCBI taxonomy): domain Eukaryota; kingdom Metazoa; phylum Chordata; class Actinopteri; order Cyprinodontiformes; family Poeciliidae; genus Brachyrhaphis; species Brachyrhaphis terrabensis. Next base: position 8,684 of record CAEGAG010200397.1, read on the forward strand.
CAGAAAGTTTGACCCAACCTGATGTCGGGGGGACAGAGAATGACCTGAAGAGGCAACTACCAACCGTTGTATTCGGTCGAATTTCCACTAACGGACAATAATGTCATTTTTTAGTTTAATCAGAAGCACCTCGATAACACATGCTTATCATACAATCCTGAATATTATCACCAAAATGTTACGTTTAATGCTAATGAATGCACTAGGGCTGAAACATTCGTCGGATTAATTGATAATTGAAGTAATCGTCAATTAATATGGATCGATTAATCGTTAACTGCAGTATACAGACTCAATAAAAGGCCATTTGCGGACATAACGACACACTCAAAGGAGTGATTAAACCAAAACTGTAAAAAATATTTACATTTAAGATGGAAAATATGTTCTACCCAGAACTCGACTGCCAGCTGTTTCAGCTTCACCCAATTTAAATTGTATACAAAAAATAAAATAAATCAATTCAGCACCTTTGCTGTCCTTTTATTAATTAATTACATAGTTTTTCAAATATTAATGTTAGAAGTAATTTTTAGCTGCAGATTCATTCTTTATTACAAATGATCAGGGGTTCACTAAAGTAATCCTGTTTTATTTAAAAAATTAAATGTTTAGTCTGAATTATTTATTTGCAAATGTATTTATAATATCCTATAAAAAAAATGGAAAAATCTGCCATTTTTAAAAATTCAGATTAATAACCAAATGAATGAACAATCTCTCTCTTCAGAAAAACTGGAATACAGTATTATTACCTTTTCCTATTTTTATTTAAATGTTTTGTGGTATTTATTTGCAGTATGAGACAGAAAAGGGGGGGAAAATGCAGTAAAGTTTTTAAGTTTAGCGCTGGATGGCAGCGTTGAGAACCAACAGCCTCCGCTCTACTCCTACACCACGAATCACTCCAACGTCTCCTGATGTTTGAAAGGAACAAACTTAAATTAAATACTGGAGAAATAAACTGGTATTTTTTATAGACTCCAAATGTAAAGCAGTGAGACTAAAGTGCAAACCAGTTACAAAAAGAAGTTTAGAGTATGACTAAAATGTAAACAAAAACATGTTCAGCCTGAACTCGTTTTCATATAAGTATAAATTCCTGAGTAAGAACAAACAGGAATGTGAACAGACACACCCCGTCTTAATGCATGTTATTAGAAAGCTTTTCTGACACACCTGTGAATTAATTAGTACAACAAAAGCTGAATGAAGTCACTGCTTTCAGATGGGCAAATTATACAACATGATGTGAGATCTTATAGTAAGAGTAAAATATACATACAATTTGAAATGTTTTACATTTTAAAAACCAAAAAGCCTGAATGTTTTTATTTGAATTAGATAATGTCAACACAACATAGAGCACATTTATTTGAAATGAAAACAACTTTATTTAAACCATAAACCTGCAAAATGTTGTGTACAAGTTGGTGGGAAAGAGTTATTTGATTGTGCTATTTGGAAAACACACTATACTGCCCCATGAAAACAAACAAACAGAAAACATTGCTCAGCTACAAAATATTACCTAGTGTTTTGGTTTAGTTTTTAGTGCAAGCATCCTATTATGCTTGAAAAAAGACTAAACTAACTTAAAAGTAATATTTTAGCCAGAAATAGGAGCTTGTTTCAAGTCATTAATTACATAATATTTATTTTTCCAAGAGCATTAGTCCCACTGGCAGATTATTTAATTTATAACAAGACATTTTCCCCATAAGTGAAATAATCTGACAGTGAAACTAGAACTTACTTACAGTTACATGTAAGTCAGTTTGTTTTTTCCAGTGTACAAAGATATTTCCACAAGAAACTAGTAAGATTTTGTTTTTGCAGTGCACAAAAAAAAAAAAAAAAAAACATGCCACACTTTTCAGACTTGTAGTTATGTGCTACTTTTGTTTTGGTCTCTGACATAAACATCGAACCCAATCTGATGACGGAACGACCTCAACTCCTCTGTGTGTGTGTGCGTTTACCTTGTGTAGCCCCAGAACCAGAGTGTATTTGTGAACAGCCGCCCAGCAGTACGAATCCACATAACCTGCCTGTTTCCAGGAGAAGTTGGTGGGAGAAAAACAACTTATCTGAGTACCTGAAATGAAAAAATAAATAAATAAATTTTAACTATAGCACTTGGCATAAAATAAATATCTACTCCAAAACAAATGTGTTATCAACATCAGGGGTGGTGATAGGATTTGAGTGTCATTAATTTGTGGTGGTAACGATAAAAAAAAGCTATTATTTATTTTTTAGGTAGCTGTATGGCTGTGACTACATGGCGCACCATCATAGCACCACAAACACAAATATTGTTCTTGAAAATAAAAACAAACATTCCAACTTAAAAAATGAGATTTATATCAGTAACCTGCACACAGTAACTGCATTTAATTATACATTTGAATTTACTGGTTTTTATTGATGCTCTTATGGAACAAACTGTGGAGAAAACAGCAAAACTAACATTTCCAGTAATACCGTTATTTATTTATTTTTTTAAAATATCATTAATTGAAATTTATTGTGGCAAAAATTAATCAAAATTTTTATAATAATTTTTTCTTAGAAATGATAAACGATACAATAAATGCTCGCCCTTAATTGATATCTACAGCTGGACAATGCATCAATAATATGTATCGCGACAGACATGTGATCAATATCAATAGATAATACACTGGAGAGAATATTCAATGTATTCACTGAACTCCAATCCAGAACTGCACAGGATTCTGGGAGATGTAGTCAGCTGCCCAATAGATTATGTCAGATTGGTTTAACCCACCAACTCGCTCACTCTTTGGTTACCTAGCAACTCACTCACTCTTCGGTTGCATAGCAACAACTTACCGAGTAACTGGCGCAGCGGCAGTTACTCCGTAGTAACAGCTTAACTAATAACTGCTTAAGAAATAACAGAGTGAAGTGAAAATTGTGGATGAAAGTTAAAGTCACACCAGTTAGCAGTACTTTAAAACAAATCAATACCGACCGATATGAAACACTTTTATCGTGATATGTTTTCAGCCATATCGACATCAATGTATTAGTAACTTTGTACCATTTATGTGCCTAAAAATATCCTAAAATTCAAAATTTAAATTTTTTAACAGTTTGTTACAAGCCAAATGTGATAGACACAATTTGTTCCCATTTCTTCAGCTGAATCTAAAACAGATCATCTGATGATTCTTCATTTTGCCCGACTAGAAGCAGATAATCTGGATTTTTACTGGATTAGCTCTGGTCTGACTCACCAACTGAGACCTCCTGAGCGAAGGCCAGGGAGATGAAGAGGAGGGGCAGCCCCACCGCCACGCAGGTCACCATCTTGTCCACGGCCAGCTCCGTTCGGATGTTCTGGTACCGAGGCTGGTTTGGCTCCTTCAGCCGAAAGTCGCTGAACACATACTCTGTAGCAACATGAGCGATGGCCATCTCTCCTCTCTGAACTTATCTGCACACAAAACATCCGATTTGTCACAACTGAACTAATTCCCTCTAGGTTTACACTGAAAAAACACCAAATCATTACCAGGTATTTCTGTTCTAGATTCTAATGCAAATATCTTAGTATACTTGAAATAGGACAAAACTTGCAAGCAACTTTTTAGCTTATTCTAAGTCAGTAATTCCTTTATATTGGTGAATATAAAGAACCGGCAGATTATTTTACTTATGGGAAAAAATGTACTGCTAAAAATTTATCTGCCAGTTATTATTAAGCTATTATTCATCAATATTTAGGAATTATTTACTTAAAAGAAGCTCCTATATCTTGCTGAAAATTTTCTTGTAAATTAGTTTTGTCTTATTTAAAGTGCACTAAGATATTCACACTAGAAACATGTCAGAAATACTTGGTAAGATTTAGTATTTTTGCATTGTATTCTCTTATGTCATTAGTTAGATAACATGTTAGATAATCGGCAGGTGGAGCATATCAACATTTTGTAAAATTCTATATATGTTTTCTTAAAGCTTACGCATAGTTCATAAAATGTTTACACTTTGGGATCATTTGTCCGGCTGGGTCTGAGTAATAAAGCCACACTGGACAGTTTCTCACCACAATATTACTAAAGTTTGGTCTGAATTGTGCAAAAATAAAAGACATGCTGTGTTCGTTTTAAAAAGATACACTTTCAAAACTACCAAAAAAAATGTTTTCATACTTTTAATATGGCATTTTATTTGTATGGGTTTCACACCTGGACCTGTTTTCTGTAATAACTGGCCTCAGATGGGCAGAAGGTGATAAATGAATGGATGGTTTAAGCACTAAAACTAATTGACAGTTCTCATCAGACATTTATAAATACATATAAAAATGTGTGATGAAAATAGCAGTTTATGTATCTCTATTTTATACTTTAAAATATGTTTAATTTGTAGCTCTGGTGAAAAAACAGGTTTATATTCTCACCTGCAGCTGTCAGAAGAAAAGAAGGTAGAAAACATAAAAAAACACTATTTAGTCCCAAGAGTGGCCAGTGGTTTCCCTCAATAATATTCCAGTTAAGCAATTTAATAGGGTTAAGTGGTGAAACATGAGTCCAGGCTAAAAACAACCCGTGACTGTAGCATCAACAGGCTACTTTGTTTACATGCAATGTCTTTAGTAAGAAGCACATTTAAAAAATACATGTAAAATATTATTTCTTTAAATACATATATACTTAAAAAAATAAAGGCCTGGTTTGGACGTTGGAACTATACTCACTAAAACAATGTTATACAACTTTTTGATTTTAAAAATGAAATTAGAAAAAAACACAAAAAAAACTTACCAATACTGCGTGTCTTGTGTAATTATTAAAGAATCATTGTTGTGGTTTTCAGAAGCCGGTCGCTTCATAAAGGTTAGATTAATTAGTTTTCCAGGACAGAGCAATGTGGCAGCACGGATCGTCTTATAAAGGCACAACAATAACTTTCGAAATCACCGTCTTCCTGTAAGGCTGCGAACTCCTTCCGCCAGTCTTATACAGCAGCTGCGTTCACGGACACACCGAAAATATCGATTTGACGTCACCATGACGCGTTTACTGCAACTCGGTAATTTTTAATTTGAGCTACAAATGATAAAAGAATTATTTCTCTTTTACTAAAGAGAAAAATAAACAAATATTTAATTGATTGATTAATAAAAAAAAAAAAAGTTAATATAATAATTATATAATTCATCTAATAATTTTATTTCAATGTTATCTGAGCTAATTTAGAAATCAATTTTTAACTTGTGAACAAATGTCAATAATAATAATAACAGTCGATATTATTATTATTAAAACTTATGAATCACTGAAGATTAAGATTTAAGAATAAAAATGACCAACAAAAATTAACTATGCACTAAAATTTTGTAAAGAAATGAATTGATTAAATATCAATTAATTTCTTGATTAAGAGCTGATAATCAAGAAATAATCATCAGCTCTTAACTTTTAGGGTAGTTATAATAACTATAAAAGCTGCAGAGGAAAGCCTCAAATCAATTCCTTCAAATTTACGTCAAGTCAGTTTATTTACATAGCACATTTATATCATCCTCTCTGACCAAAGTGCTTTACAACAATCACAGTCTCACAGGTAGACAAATTATAAAACAAAGAATAAAATTAAGTTTGGTAAAAAATAATAAGACAATTATAAAATTTGCAGAAAATACCTTAATAATAATGATAATAATATTAATATGAATAAAAACCAAAACAAGCTAAATTTCAGCTGCAATGATTTCCCATAAACTCGAATCAGTGAAGTACTAATTATTTTAAAATAATTTAACTCTGTAATCATAATTAACTAGTAGTTGAAGCAAAAACTTTGATTTTTTTTATCTGTATTTATATTTCTTACAGTCCCTAAAGGTAGCATACTGTTAGGCAGAGTGACTGCCTTCCCATAAAACATGCCAACATCTGGCTTTAGAGTTTAACTGGAAATATTTCGTAAATGCATTTTCATCCGCTGTCCACATGTACAACAGGATGTAGAGGGAATCTGTGAACATGTAGGGCCACTAAGTTCCGAGTGGAAATATCTGAGGAATGAAAACCAAAACCATTTTGTTGTTGATGTTAGTCGCGATGAATTCTGGGCATTCTCGCTGTGCCCTCTGTGGTCCTCCCAAACTTCGCTGAGCCTCAATCAAGTTGGAAAAAATCACTACGCTTTTCCCGGAAGTTTCGAAGTTGGATTTAGAAATAAAGCTCCAAAAAAGTACCTCTAATTTGTTATGATTAGTTCAAGAAAAATACAAAAAAAGGAGCGTTGTTTATAGTTTAAAAGCAGGTCAACATTATTAACAAAGCCTTGAATTAATTAAATAATTGTGGTTTTAATTTGAAATCAACCAAACATATGTGTTTGTGTGTAAGAAAATACAAAAATCAACAATTAATCATTGGATATATTTTCTTAGAACAAAATATTCTAAATTATAATAATTTTAAAAAAAACTCGACCCATCCAGAGTCAAGTTTGTCCTGATCTGCATACCAATTTTACAGTAAGATTGTTCAGGTTATGCTTCCTTTCCTGTCATAACTGCTTTATTTTTTGTCCTTATTGTGGTTTGAAAATTGTGCTTTTCGGTTTTGTAACGATGTTGTTGGATTAGCTCGTTTTGTTAAAAACATTTTATCTTGACAGTTTACACTTTTTCAAAGCAAGAAAGCTCAAAATAACAACCCCAATAGCAAAACTAAATCAATGCCTTGTTTTGAATTATCCAATTTTCCCATTTTATGCCTTATTTTCTATCATACTTGCTTGATCTTTATTCATTTTTAATTTTCTGCTTTATGTAGCTTGTTAAATATTGTTAAATATTGTGTTTTAGCCACCTATAGGGTGTTATTTTGAAAGTACATTCCGGAAGTTTCTCTGATCTCCGTTGTTTAGTTTTACACCGGTAGATCCTCCATTGCCTTTCCATTCATTTCATTCGCGCACAGTCGCATCCGAGTGGCGAACCCTCCCCTCACATTTCTCTCTCCGCCTGGAAAGATGGCTGCTCCGGCGGTGGCGAGGAGCTCCGGCCCGCCGCTTTGCCCGAGCTTCGCGGAGGTATGTTCGTTTCTGGAGCGCTACGGAGCAGCGTTGGACCTCCCCGAGCTGACTTTCCCGCAGATGGAGAGGTATCTGCGGGACACCACGGCAGGTGAGCGCTCGGTAACGGTTGGCAGAAAGAAGTGGTGGGAAGCTGCGACACTGGAAGCCGAAGGGGCCAGTACCACCACTGGTACCTTCATCATCGTGATGTTGTTGGACTCCGTTGGAAAATGTGGTATCGTCTCTGAACCCGACAGAGCAGGGTCACCGCTGGATCTTTAGCGTTTAACGGGACCGTTATTTCACCAGGGATGGCCCGGGTCGAAGCCAGTTTTCCAGGGTAGTCTGACAGTTTTACCCCGAGTTTTGTGAGGTGACGTTCAGGTTAAACTTTGGGGGGAAACGGGCACACAGGGAGCACAACATGTGGCGCCATGTTTTTCTCGGTCCATTTAGTGAGGAGCTGTGGATAATGTTGTCAGAGCCGACAGATTGATCTATTAAAGTTGGACTGGGAGCCATGATGCAGCTCCGCCGAGTGACCACACACAGCCAACCGGTTAGCTCCGGAGCCTTGTCAGGTGTAATTTTTCACCGGCCTTGTCTCGCAGGCAGTTGAACCACATGAAAACAACCGTTCCCGGTGTGTTGCGGGGCAACAGCTCACCACGGTCGGTATTTTATTGTGGCTGTCAGACCCTAAAGAGCCATGTTCGTTCGGAACATTGGATGTTATTTTCTGGAAGAGGGGTAAAGTGGCAGTCAATTTGCGCCTGCGCACTAGCCTCTGGCTAGCAAACTAGCTGGATTTCTGTCGAATATTTGTAAAATGCGTTTTTAGAGGTTTGTAGCTGATTTACAACACCACAGTTAGTTAGAAAGGGCTTATTCAGAGTCATACATACATGTGGATGTTCGACCTAATAGTTTTGGCCCTCAAGCTAAGCTAATAAACTGAGAAATTAGACTACGGGTTAGCGTGTCATTAGAGAAAACTGGAATTTCCTGACATTTTAAATGTTCCGTGACATCCTCACAACAGACCACCCATAGTAGCCTTTTAATTTTATTTTGTTTAATTTTGTTCTTAAGGAACGTTGTAACATTGTACCTTTTATTATTACTGCCAAAGTAATAATAGTAGATCTATGTATAATAACATTAATCTAAAGACAAATAATAAAAATATTTATTCTAAAGAAATCTCAAAATAAACTACACAGCAAAATATGCGATAATAATTTAGTATAACCTGTAATAAGCAAACCAAAAAGCATAAAATAGCTTCACAAATGTACATTATGTTAATTTTTCCTTATTTTATTTTTCAGAGTTTCTAAATGTTTATATTTTGGACACTGTGAGTTCTTGAAAACCGAAGTCATAATCTCGCATGCATAAAGTAAAGTTGATTCAGATTCTGATGTATTCTAATTGATGTATTCTGATGTAGTGATAATTATGTAAAACAGTGATTCTCAAACATTTAAAATTAAGGACTACATCAGTAAACAACAAGCTTTTTAAGTCATCAGACTGTCAAGATGTTTTAATACAGAGCAAAACAGTATCTGGGCTTATTATTGTATGTTGTTTGTCACAAAAGATCGAAACAACAACAAACCTTTTATCCATTAATAAACCAGGAGCTCACCTGAAGTCAAATTCATTGTTAGCTTCGGTAATAAATAGTATATTAGCACTTCTGGCTGCTTGTATTTCAGTATATCTCCGCACAATAAATGCATAGATAGCTTTTATATGCAAATATGTTAGTTTAGTAATTTAATGCATACAAGTTTCCTCTTTAGAGTTGGATGAAAAGAAGCTTCAACAGCCACCAGCATCTAATTTTAGGTCTCTGTTTCTTTGTTTGGTGTTTTATTGGGGGTTGTAAATATGCTCCATTCTTTTGTGTAGGCTTTTTATCTCCAAATTACAATTATTTTGAGTAATATTTACTTAGTAAGTAGTTAAAACTTGCTTACAAACCCTCCTCATCATAGATCACTCTGAGTACAATTGAAAGCAGGTAAAGTACCAGTGGTGTTTCTTGAAAACTTTGGATATAAAGTAACAAATCCTGTTCTTGTTAGATGTAGCAGTAGACACGGAGCAGCACGTTATTCTAGGATTTTGATAACCTTGAGTAAAAATAACATGGCTTAATGGCATTTAAAAAAGGGGGAAACATGCTGAAAAATGCTATTATTTAAAATGTAGAAGAAAGTGTAAAACTGATTGATTATTCTGTTTATATTCATGTTTTATGTTAGATTTACTGTTTAAAAGTATTTCTCTGGTGTTTATTAACTAGTAGAAATATAACAAACTGATAATAACTGGTTAGTTAGTCTGGTATCTGCTCAGGATTGTCTGCAGTTTGTCTCGTTAAAGAGGAGCCGCTTGTAGCTTACTAACTGTAAAGTGGTAAGTGGTTTCCACATCAATTCATTTTATTAATCCAGTGCCAAAAAACAATAAATCTCATCTTTACAAGACAATCACATTGAATTAAAATACAGAAATATGAAATCAGATGAATTCAGTCTCATGAAAAAATAAAAATTTAGATTGCATTCTTTACAATTTGACTAGTTATAAAACATTGTGATCCAATTCTGTCAATTGCTTTAAGATGTAACTTATAACACCAAAGCAACAGCTTGGAGACACAGTTTTCAGCAATCTCTTGTTCTCTACAAGCTTGTGGTAACAGTGGAAAGAAACAACTCTATTTTAACTCATACTTGCCTCAAATCCTATCCTTATATTTTGCTATATTTATTCATAAAAAGAAAAAAAAAACATTTTGTTCGCTCTTAGCAGAAGCTTTTTCATGTTCAGTAGATTTTAAGCAGTTTCTTTTCTTGTGTTTGCTTTGCAGTTCCCAAACCGTTGGTGGAGCTCCATGTGAAGCTGCTCAGAAAGCTGGGGAGGTCCGTGACCACAGACCGCTGGGAAAAATACCTGGCTAAGGTAGGAAGATCGCACATGTGTTTTCATTTTACTCCTTTTTGATGTCACCAGACAGTTTGTGTCAACTGTGTGGGAATCACTGCAAAAAATGCTCTTCTCAAAACTAGATAAAACACATAAAAACAAGATGTACTTTGTATTAGGACTGCAACTAACAATTATTGTAGTCATCAAATATTCTGGCGATTAATCACTTAAAACGTTAACTTAAAAATGCAAACAAACAATTTAATTTATTTATAAAATAAGAAAATAAATATGCTATTGTCGAAAATACAATAACAGCATTCCTTTAGTGAATGCTTGACCATTTGTAGCAAAGGATGCATCTGCAGCTAATAAATACTTTTGACATCAACATGTGAAAAACTCTTTCTGCTTGACTTTACATCAATGCAGTTTTTTTTTGATTATCCTATTAATGAGTGCATAGAAAAAGGTGAGATAGGAGTTATTTTTATTTTTTACAGAATTTGAACGAGGTGAAATTAAAATTCTGCCTCTTGAGGAGTTTTGGGTAGAAAATATATTCAAATAAGTTTTTTTTCTCTTAAATGGAAAATGTATATATTTTTGTACAGTTCTGGTCTAATTACTGCTCTGAGAGTGTTCAGAAAAAATGCCTTTTTCAATCTATTTACTTCAGTTAACTATTAATTTATTTCTAAATTAGTTGACAATTATTTCAATAACTGATTAATCACGTTCAATCCGATTAATCGTCTCAGCTCTACTTTTTATTGATATTCAAGAATTGTTCACTTTAAAGATGTTCCTGTATCTTCCTGAAAAGCTTCTTGTAATTTGTCTTATTTCAAGAGTATCAAGATATTTATTTACACTATAAACTAGACTAAAATAGTTGGTGAGATTTTGTGATTCAGTTCAGACATGACCAACATGTTGTTGTGTTGTTTAGGTTTGCCAGGAGCTGAACAACACGTGGGCCTGGGAGTTGGAGCAGAAAGGTTACCAGGAGATGTCAATGGAGTGCAAGTCCAGCATCCTCAAGGTGAGCTGTTTTTACAGTCCTTTAAAGTAGCTTATTTTAGTTATCGATTAATCTGTCAGTTAATTATCAGTCAATTATCTTGACGATTAATCGGCTAAAACAAATTGCCACATTCTGCTGATTTTGCATTTAGATCTTTTTTATACATTAAGAGATTAAAATAAACAATTCAATTCCTTTCTTAAATAAGAAAATAAGTGTTTTATGGCCTAAAATGCAATAATATAGCATTTTTTAGTAAACGATTGATTATTTGCTGCAGAGTATGGGTCTGCTGTGAAAAAAATGTGGAAACTAAACATCAATACACTGTATGGCTGATCTGTCGATTATTTTTTAGATTATCTGATTAATTGAATAGAAAAGGATATTTTCTTTTACAGAATTTGAATTAAGTTAATCTAAAACTACTAGAGGAGTTCTGGGTGGAACAGATTTTTTTCATCTTAATTGCAAAATGTTGTACTTATTGTTTGTGTAGTTTTGGTTTAATAGCTGCATTTCATGGGTTGTTTTTTTTCTGCAAATTGCCTTCTCTTGAGTCTGTACACTTCAATTAATGATTAAACTGTTACTAAATTAGCTGATTATTATTTGAATATTCAATTAATCATGATTAATCGTTTAAGTCCTAATTTAAAGTCTCAAGTATATGCAGTTCAATATTTACCATATTCTTCCACCTGCTTTTCATCCCTTAGTATCTGTGTGAGTGTCAGTTTGACGACAACCTGAAGTTCAAGATGGTGGTCAACGACGAGGACCCCGAGAAGATGCGTCTGCAGCCCGTCGGTCGGGACCAGCAAGGCCTGATGTACTGGCTCCAGCTGGACCAGGAGCAGAACATCCGGCTCTACACGGAGGAGCAGGACGATCTGGACGGATCCACCTGGAAGTGCATCGTCCGGACCCGGAACGACCTGGCCGAGGCTCTGGAGCTGCTGAAGGCTCAGATTGAGTCCAATCAGAGTCAGGATCAGGACCAAAACCAGAACCAGGCTGGATCCAGGAGCGCCAGCCCTGCAGAAAGAGACACAGGTACGACGGGGAACTCAGAGAGTAACTATCCAGACAGTAACTCTGTTATCAGTGCTTTAAAGTTTCATACAAAACGTGGAAAAAATGCTATAAAAATGTTTAATTGTAAGTAACAGTTTCATAGTTTAGCTGTTATGTTTAATCAACTATTTAAAAAAAAGTAAATTTGTTGGATTACAGTTCAAATTGATAAACACTCATTGTATTAGGGCTCCAGCTAACGATTATTTCAGTAATCAAGAATTTTATTGATTATTCTCATGATTATTTCCAGATTTTTAACCACTTAATCCTATTTTATACAATATTTAAAATGCAAATTAACAAGTAACAACAACAAGTGTCTGCAACAACAGCATTTTTTTGTGAACATTTGATCATTTGTAGCAAAGGAAGCACCTGCAGATGAACAATATGAAAAACTCTGTTTGACTTAACATCAATACAGTGTTTAGCTGATCGGCTGACAATATTTTGAGTTTATCGGTTAATTGGACAACAAAAGGTGCTCAGTAGGAGATTTAAGTTTTTTTAACAAACAAAATTTATGCCATATATTTACAGACAAATAAATTTTCCTTTTTAATCTTAAATGTAAATATTTTTGTACAGTTTTGGCTGTAAAAAAGGGAAATGTTCTTTTTTTGAGTCTATATATTTCAGTTAATGATTGATAAATTTGTTTAATAAATTATTTATTTCAATTAATCATCTGATTAATTTTACTAGATTGTATTAAAATGACTTAAATCAGATTCAGGTTATGTAATTTGGATATTTTCTGGTTTGGGATCCACAGCGAATGATGACGATGGAATCAACAGCGTCAAACTCCCCAAAGCTTCAGAGGAAGAAAATGACAACAAGACGACCAATCCAGTGACAGAAAAGACACAAGGTGAGCTTTTTTTTACCTCTTATGAATAACATTGGGTTGTCTTGTCAAAAATCACATTTTAACTCCAAATTTACCAGTGCCACATTGTTTATCTTTACTTTGCAGCAAAGGTCAGACTCCACCTGAAAATCTCAAACTTTAACCAAGTTTTTTTTTTTTTGTCTAGTTTGTAGTGAAAATATTTTAGTATACTTTAAATAAGACAAAACTAACTTACAAATAACTTTACAGCGAGATTTAGGAGCTTGTTTAAAGTAAATAATTCCTTGAAATCTAACTTTGTCTCATTTTATCACTTTATAATCTCAAACTTTAAAGTGTTTTATTGGGATTTTATCTGATAAACCAGCACAAATTAATACATATTTGTGAACTCAGAGAAAAATTACACATGCTTATAGAAACTCCTATAATCAGCTTCCATTTCCCTGCATAATAAAGTATGGCCGCAGCATGATACTGCCACCACCATGTTTGACCATAGAGATTGTGTTATTAGCAGGATGTAAAAACGGCATTTTGTATAATTAAGCTCATTTACCTAAAGAACTCTAAGGAGGTTAAATTTTCCTGAACAGCATCCCGCAGCATGATGCTTCCACCACCAACTCTTAACATATAAATGGTATCATTAGCAGGATGTAGAGACAGTATTTTGCATAATTTAACTCCATCTATCTAAAGAACAAGATTCTTCTACCAAAATAAATCCAATTATCTTGAATAAAAAGGCATCCACGCAGCATGACGCTGCCACCACCATGTTTTACCATACATATTGTGTCATTAGGAGGATGTAGAGGCAGCATTTTGCATAATTTTGCTCCATATACCGAAAGAAATCTAATAGGCTTTCATTTTCAGCTTTAAAAAATGTTCCCCACAGCGTTATGCTGCCACCACCATGTCTTACCATATAAATGGTGTCATTAGCAAGATGAAGAGACAGAATTTTACATAATTTTGCTTCATTTATTCAAAATATTCCAATTAGCTTACACTATCCCCACAGCATGATACTGCCACCATCTAAAGAACTCTAATAATCAGATTAATATGCTCCTTAACTGAACTTTCAGTTCAGCTTAATGCCTCTTTTAGATGTTCACAGGTTGAAATATCGTTTTTTTTTTTATTACAGTAACTAGGTTAATTTTGAAAAAGCTTAAACAGTGTGAATACTGTCGAGATGTTTCTCTGTGGGTGATAGTTTACTCCTTACTGTTCTGCAGTAATAAAGGAAGAGGAGATAAAGCAGGAAAACACTGAACCCAAGGTGGAGGAGAAGACGGCTGCCTTCGATAACCGCGTCAGCACCATCACCGCCGTCAAATCTGAGCCCAGGGACGCAGACGGACCTAAAAACGTAGTGTCCGTCCTCATTGCGCCCGGCGCCGCTCTGATGAAGCTGAACAAGGCAGACGAAGCGGAGAGGGCCGCCGTCCGGAGCAACCAGCAGGCGAAAATACCACTAAAGAAGAGGGACCTGAAGCTGGCCGGCTGCTTCCAGACCAACCACTTGAACAACGCCAGCAGCAGCAGCAGCATCATCGTCTGCAATCCCTCCGTGATCAACAGCAAGGACTGTCGGGGGAGAGACGGGAAGCCGATCAACTCGTTAGAGCTGCAAGGAAGCCCGGCGTCCTGTCTGCAGCAAGTCATCCCCTCCATTCAGGAGCTGACCAATGGGAGAGCGCCTCACCCGCCTCCCAGAGACGGGCATAATGGCGTCATCGGTCAGGTCGGAGTCATCGGTCACGTCGGCGTCATCCGCAGCCCATCTGAGCTCCACAGAGCTCCAGAGGAAAATGGGCCGAAGTCAGAACCAAGCGGCGTGAAGGCTGGAGAGGAAGTGAGCCGGCAGTCGGTTCTGGTTAGGAAGGGGCCGCCTGAGCAAGACGCCACCGCTGCCGCCACACTTCCTGCTGATCCAATCCCACCGTTAACGAACCAGAAACCGGATCTTACAGAGAGAAAAGGAGAATCTGTTGGTTTCTTCTCTCAGACGACGGTAAATCAGAACAACAAGGCGGCAGAGAAAATGGACGAGCCTGACCAAAGCAGCGGTCAACAGGAGGAGAACCGAAAAATCAAAGAGGAACCTGGAATAAACTCAGGTAGGGCTGCAGCTAACGATTATTTATTTATTTCAAACTGACAAAAAGTAAAAACAGGAAAAGAAAAACATAACAAATTATTCACTCATTGACGTGATTTTACATAATTTGTTTGAAAAGGAGCTGGTAGAAGATCTGATGATTTCCTGCCCCTCTCAGCCTCATCAACCTATAAACATTTAAATCTCCCCACATTGAATGAGATTTAAACCTCACATTCTCAATCTTAAATGTAATATTATTTATGCATTTTTAATTTGAACAATAGTATTTTTGGACTTTGAGTCCTAAATATGTTTTCCAATAAGATCCTTTTTTGAACAGTTTTTTTATATTTGTACTTTGTCTAATCTCGTCATTTAATCCATTCCACAAATCTACCCCACACACTGACTATTTTAGTAAGTGATTAATCAGATAAAAATTGGCACATTCCGTCTTTTTTTCATTTAACCTCTTAAATAGGAGTGCACTGATTGCAGCGTTCTGGCCGATCATTAAAAAATAAATATCAACTGATCACCAATCTCCTAAAATTAAGAATATTGGGGCTGATTTATTGGTGCACCCATTCTCTTAAACATTTTTTGTACAATATTAGAAATTAGGGCTATCATACGATTACGTTTTTTAAATCTGATTAAAGCTGCAGAATGTAACTTTTATACAGAATATTATTCTTACATATTTGTTGAAACTGTCACTATGTTTGGGCAGTATTGACAGATAGTCTGTGAAAAGACTGATTGCAGTCTGAACAAATGCAACGCTCCCAGTCAAAAACAACCAGTCAGAGCCTGGAGGCGGGTCTTAGTGCTGTCAGTCACCCTCATGTTGTTGCTGCTAAATGTGCTAATGGCAAAGAAACAACTTACCATTACAGGAAAACTCTTTATCTGCCGTCATGAGTGGCTATGCTAACTAGCCTTAGCAATCATGACAAACGATGCTACCTGCAGGGTAGCAGAAGACATGGAGAGTGATTGACAGTGCTAAGATTTGCCTCCTGGTTCTGATTGGTTGTTTCTTGTTGGCACATGAGAAGCTTTTTTTCCCCCACAAATTATCCATCTCAGGCTATACTATCACGACATGGTGACAGTTTTAACAAATATGTAAAATATATATTTTTTATAAACGTTACATACTACAGCTTTAAAATATTTCACGTGTAATTTATTGCTGAGCAATAAATAAAAAACAACATAACCCCTGAATACTACACCACTGAAATAAACAAGTAATTAAATTCCTTTTTTTAAATAAAAATTTTATTGCCAAAATGAAAGCTTTTCTTTAGTGAATTACACCAAATGAAGCTAAAACTATGCTACATAGTAATGTGTTTTATTTTAAATGCAATATATAGATAGGTTTTGTACAGTTTTGGTTTAATTACTGCTCTGAATATGTTGGGGTTTTTTTAGCAAATGGCTCTTTTTGAGTCTCTACACTCCAGTGAGCGATTAATCGATTACTAAATGAGTTGACGATTATTTCAATAATCGATTAAATCACAATTAATTTGATTAATCGTTTCAGCGTTAATCTCAGGAGCGTCTGGAAAAGAAGACTCTGAACCTCAAAAAGCAGAAAAGCTGAATAAGATGATCCAGCAGGAACAAGGGGTGAACGGCGGGCTGGTCAGCGTCGTCAAACTTAAGAAGATCGGGTTTGTTTCGGAACAGAAGAGGGTTCCACTGGAGGAAGCATCTTCCGAACTCCAGAAAGAAGGAATCCGGCTGAAGATTAAGATCCCACCGCACCGGAGAAACAAGTTACGGAGAAAAGAAGGAAAGGAGGAGATGAAAACCCGAGAGGGGCAGAAGGAAGGGAGGCCGCTGAGGAGATCTGCACGGATCTGCAGGTAGGATAAAATCACGATGAAGTCAAAATCTCCTGCTGCGGCTGATTGTCACTAAACATCCCTCATATATGCACCTTTTTTCTTGAAGATCATCTGCTTTGCCAAACTGCAGGCCAAGCTCAAAGGCGTCAGAGAGCCAGAGAAAGAAGCCGCAAAAGAAACAGACGCCGCCTGCCAGAACGAGGGATGAAGAAGAGGCAGATGAGGAAGAGGACGATGAGGAGCAGAGCTCACCTTCGACAAAGAACCAAAAACATGAACCCACTGGAAAATTTAGCAAGCGAAGGGTAACCCCTCTATTGCAGAAGAAAATTAAATGTATCAAACTTTTGGATACAAGATCAGACCTTGGCACTGATATTCCCAAAGGTTTGCTTTAAAAGAAAAAACATTAGCCACTGAAAAATTCAAGATAGCCGCCATGGTTGTCAGGATAGATATATTTTTGCACAAAATGTTCCTATATTAATCAAAGATGAATATTTTTGGTGCCAAATCATACATAATTTGGCCCATAAAAATTGCATTCATGGATTCTAAAATCTGCTATTTGCTGAATGTGTTTGTTGTCGAACTATAGCCTTCTTATTTTGAACCATAGAAATCGTATATATTTTCTTGACCTTGTGTTTTCTTTGCTCTGCTGGGCATTTTTCAAAATGGCTCCCATGGTTGTAGTGGAGAATATATGTTTGCACTAAATGTTGCAGTAGTTATTGCCAATGGTGGGCAAAAAGTTAAGTTAACTAACCACTAATTTGCTAAATAAGAATCTTAGCTGTGCCAATGATAAACCACTAAGCGCATAAAAATTAGGAATGTACCGATTGCAGTTTTCTGACTGATCCCTGGTTACCGATATTTTAAAAAGCCTTACCTTCCGATTCTGATTTTGGATGATACCAATTTTTTTTTTTTCTCAGAATTGTCTCTCAATATAGCAAGAAAGTTGCTGAATTGGCACCAGCTGTTGTTAACTGTAAACACACAGACGTGACCTGGTGGGCCGAACATTTAATTGTTGCTTTTTTATTCATCTTTCTGTTGCATCTTTTCAGGGTAAACGAAGGCACGGGCGACCACGATGGACCAATGTTCGCCCCAAGAGACACAAACCAAATGAAGATGAGGAAGAGGGGGAAGGCGGGTGGAAGAAACGAGGAGAGGAGGAGAAAGAAGGAAGCGCCTCAGAGGAGGAGTTGAGTAAATCTGAGGAGATTCCCACTGAGGATGCCTGCACTCACTGTGGCCTGCCCAACCACCCCGAACTGGTACAAACTCACACTTTTTTTGTTATTTTTCTTTTTTGGGAAATAAGAAATCGACTTACAATTAATTCCTGATTAATGATTTATTAGATTAAAATTTGTTCCGATTTATTAACTTGGAGACCTTTTTTTTTAGTGTTGTAATTTGGCTGCCATCCAGCAGGGGGCACTGCTGGTCATCCTTAAACGTAGCCGTTAATAGAAGATGGTGGAGATATTCTAGAACAGTAAAACAGTAAAAGTAAACAGTAAAGAAAAAGACATCTTCTTGTTGCTAAATCAACTTGGTGAACTTTAACTTCTGAGTTAACAAAAATATTTAGTTTAGTTGCTTTTTAAAGGCAGCAGGTGAACTTCTATTTTCAAGTTAAACCACCTTCAAATGTTTTACAGTGAAGACGCTGTTACACATTAAGACTTCCCATTCACATTAACACGAGCAGAAACTCCTGAATCAAAAAAATCAAGACATTTGCTTTTAAATTATGAAAAACTTTCTCGTTGGTGCCATCCGCAGCTTTTGAGTTTTCTCATCAGTGTGTGTTATTCCAGTGTATTTCCTCATGTATTTGTGTGTTTTTTGCTCAGATCCTGCTGTGTGACTCGTGTGATCGAGGGTACCACACCGCCTGTCTGCGGCCGCCGCTCATGCTGATCCCAGATGGAGAATGGTTCTGTCCACCTTGCCAACATGTGAGCTGGAAATATTTACAAACACATTATATGTTTATGGTTCTGATCAGTCAGAAAAATTATTGATTTCATACAAATTTTGTGATTCATTTATATTATTTTGTGTCATCTATTACTGGGTCAAATTTCTTTTAATTTTAAATGTAAGTCATGTTTGATATACAGCATTTTTATAACAACTGAAAGTAACATAATTAATTAATATTGTCCAATAAATTGGATCTATGTATCTGAAAAACACATGATCTTGCCCATTTAAAAAAGCTGGTTCTGTTCTGGGGATTCATCATAAAATCAAGAAAATTATAGAAAACTTTGAGCATAATTTGCATGAGCTTCTTTAGTCAGAGGCCTTGTCATAACTGCTGTAACATGGACTGCTACAGCACCAACAACGCAAAGGAAAATTCTATAAAATGAGTTGTGTTTTTTTTGCACAACAACAAAAAAATGCTTTCATCCACTCATACAAACAAATTTAAAGTTCTAGTTTTATTCTTATTATTAAGTTTGGTTTATTGTTCAAATTATTGAGGCTGATGGTTTAGCAAATTAACTTTTGAGAGGAATGTCAACAAGATCTTTTTTTGTTCAAACTGCCTTTTCATTCAGAACTTTTTGTTCATTTTAAACTGGAAATCTGGAATCAACTGATTCAATTGAATAAACAGGTTTTTTTTTTAAAAAAAATTTATAAATACAGCTTTGTGTCATATAATTTACTCATCTTAAATTTTCTGATGCAGCTGCAGCAAGACCTTGTAAAGGTTCATGTTTTTGGTTTTTAAATGAGCAGTTTTCCCTCATTTGACCACAAACTGACGGCTGGACTCAGGAGATCGGATGAATTGATCTGTATGTATCTGTATGTATTGTTCTTGTAGAAGATGCTGTGTGAGAAACTGGAGGAGCAGCTGCAGAACCTGGACAGCGCTCTGAAGAAAAAAGAACGGGCAGAGCGGCGGTAAACCAACAATTTATGATTGTTTTTTTAGCATCTTTATTTATTTGTAAATTGCACTGAAGGTAAAGTTTTGTGTGGCCCTTGGACTTTATGAATGGT
The DNA here is from genome assembly GCA_903067065.1 of Brachyrhaphis terrabensis. Lineage (NCBI taxonomy): Eukaryota > Metazoa > Chordata > Actinopteri > Cyprinodontiformes > Poeciliidae > Brachyrhaphis > Brachyrhaphis terrabensis. The sequence goes on from CAEGAG010200397.1 coordinate 28,687, forward strand.
TTACTCCAACAAATGGAGCTGATGCAGATGTGTGTTTATTTGCATGATATTTTCAATAACAAATGTATATCTTAGATAATATATTTTAGGTGCAAAACATGTATTTTCCACTTTTCTGCTTTCATTTTATTGTCAAAGTGAGCAGAGCCACAACTCTCCAACTTTTTACCCAAAAACAGACTTTATCACACCCAACAATTAAAATGGGCTGAATGCAGCTAAGATTTTTCAATTCTCGTTTTTGTTGCTGGAATAAACTAAAATTGATTTCTTGACCAACAAGTTATGAAACTGTACAACTTTGAGACACTTTTTTAGACTTTTTAAATTAAAATGCATGTTTATTTGTTCCTGAGCAAGAAAAAGAAAATAATTTGCTAAAAGAATTATTTAGCACTTTGTATTATTTTGGATGTATTGTTATATTTGTGTAGTCTGTTATATAAATTTGAAAAATGGAAATAAATGAGATAAAAAATATATATATATTTGCATTTTTAGCTGAAGAAAAATACAAATAAATTGTGGCTTTCAGCTTGGAGATTTTGGTCTTTTGCTCAAAACGTTTGAACACCGCTGACAAAAACAAGTCTTAACATTTTCCTTCATTCCAGGAGGGAACGGCTGGTTTACGTCGGCATCAGTGTGGAGAATATCATTCCTGTAAGTCCGGTTCTACCATCCTGTGTTAAATCTGTACACTGCAAAAACACTAAATCTTACCAAGTATTTCTTGTACAGTTCTTGTGCAAATATTTTATTACACGTGAAATAAGACAAACTAACTTAAAAGTGACTTTTCAGCAAGATATTGGAACTCGTTTTCAGTCAATAATTCATTAATATTAAAAGAAAGTAAAAAGTTCCACTGGTAGAATGTTCAACTGCTCCGTTACCTAGCAACTCCGGCCAAGCCCAGCCGTAACCTAGCAACCCAGTTCTAGTTCCACTAGCAGATACTTTTACTCTAAAATGTTTTGTTTAAAGTTAAATAGTCTGCCAGTGGGATTATTACATGAATCAAGCTCCTATGTCTTGCTACAAATAACTTTTGTTAGTTTCGTCTTACGACAATATTTGCATTAGAAACTGGACCAGAAATACTTTGTAAGATTTTGTGTTTTTGCAGTGTAACTGTCAGGTTTTATCTGTGCACGTTTAGTGGATTTTTTTAAGAGGATTTTGTTTGCAGTCATTTGTTTTGTTTCTTAGGAGGGAGATGTGGAAGAGGAGGAGGAGGAGGAGGAAGAGAAATCTACCAAGAAAAAAGATCCAAAAAAGACCAAAAACCTGGGGAGGAGATCAACCAGAACCAGGAAACACATCAGCTACAGGTGGGAGCGGGTTTAGTTTGACGTCAGGGAGAGTTTGTGTCATTTTGCGTTCTGTGATTCATAACGATGGAAGATTAAACTCTGGTTCTGGTGCAGGTTTGATGATTTTGATGATGCCATCGATGAGGCCATAGAGGAGGACGTCAGGGATCTCTGCAGTGGTGAGAATCCAATATCTGAGCGTTATTTAGCACTTAGACGACCTTTGTCACAATATAACCACAAACCTTGGGTCTGAACTTTGACTAGGCCATTCGAACTCTGCTGTCCTGCTAGAACGTGAGCCCTAGTCTCAATGCCGCTGCTCACAGTTTTTCTTGCAGCATTTGTTCTATTTTACCTCAATCATTCCCGTCTGTGGAGGAGTATTAGAGCCATTGTATGAAAAAATTTAAAAGTTAAATTACGAGAATAAAGTCGTAATATGACGAGAATAAAGTCATAAAATTACAAGAATAGAGTTTTACAAATTACGAGAATAGTCATAAAATGTATTTTTGTAATTAATATTACCACCTTTGATGGAGTAGCATTTCCCCAATAAGCGATTTCCCCTTGGGCATCAATAAAGTATATTCTATTCTATTCTATTCAAAATTATTTTGATTTTCTAATGCTCCATTGTACCCATCAACTCTGACTGACTAACTTATACTTGCTGAATAACAGGATGGTTGTGCAGGAGGCTCCACTTCTGCTTTTCAAAGATGTACGGTTGTATAATTGAGCATCTGTTTTCACATGTGAGTGTAAACGTTGAGTTGGGGGCGTGGCCAGCAGCAGTTTGTTTGGATTTAAAGGGACATGAGGTCCAAAAACAGCAGAAATGAGCAGAATAAATTTTTTTTTTTCAAAAACTGTAGGGAACATGTTTTGTATAGACCAGAGCCATATGCTGACCTGTTGAAGGAAGCATAATAGGTCATCTTTCCTAATGATGTGACTCTGTGTTGGTCCTTAATGTTAAATGCCAATGAAATAGTTCAGGTTTGTGGTTGTATTGTGACCTAAAGCCCTGTGACCGAGTTCTTAATGTAGCTCAACTTTGAGTTTCTTTATTTTAACTTTTACTGGGTTTCAGGAGCAGAATCGGGGAAAGAGATCCCCTCCGTTCTGTCCGAGGGCGTGAAGGAGAACCAGCGGCCAATCAGAACCCAGAGCCGCACCGCCAGGAACAAGAAGAGACGGCGTCTGAACGACCTGGAGAGCGACAGCACGGCGATAGAGAGCGAAGAAGAGTTCATGCTGAGCAACAGGTCGCCATCATGGTTTTATACCTGATCCTCCTCTCTGACGTTCGTCTGATTCCTTCTGATTTTCTTCCTGCAGCTCGGAGGAAGAAGAATTCGCCGCTTCGGGTGCCGATGACGGCGAGGAGGACGATGAAGACGCAGGCAGCGACGGCGGCAGCTGGGACAGAGGCGCACGTCCCAAACGGGGCGCAAGAGGGACGCCTAAATTCAAACCCAGGAGGCCCCAACGCCGGGGCAGGAAACGGCGGCGGAGGCGGTCCAGCGAGGAGGAGGAGGAAGAGACGGATGTAGAGATGGGTGGGTGCCATCACTTCTTCTTCTTTTAAATTTAAGTTCTATTATTAGCCGTCTTGTTAAAGATGCTTAATAAAGCTTTGAAATAATGAATCAGCATAAGTTTAGAAATTAAACTTTGAGAACATTGATTTGTTCTTATCGTAAGAAATTATTAAGGTTAAAATGATTAATCGGATTAATCAGATTAATTCGATTAATCATACTTTAATTTAGAGCTAAAATAACTAATATTACATAACACAAAAGAGGAAAACTAGTGTGTAGTTATGAGTATCTTAAATATTTCAGTATTCTGGGAAAAAAGATTGGTAACGGTTTTAACAAAACATTTGTAGAAATGAGAAAATAAAATGATGCAAACAACAACAAAATATACTTTGTTTTCAATTTAATGATGAGAAAAAAATATATAAATATTACTGATACTTGTCGTTTTGTTGTGGAAGTTTAATTCGGGATTTATTCCATACAGTAAGTAAACAAAGAAACTTTTAAAATGTATTACAACCCCTGTAGAACCAATGATCCAGAACCCAAAATTGAGGTTTAAACAAAAACTAGAATCCTGAATGTTTCCCGTCCTGAACTTTGCCGTCTATTTTGTGTTTTTTGTTCAACAGATTCGGATCGGTTCAGCGACATGACGGACAGCGACGCAGACAGGAAGAGGCGGGGCCTGAGGCGGGGCCAGCGCCAGCAGGTGAACTACCGCGAAACATCGGAGTCGTCCGACAACTCCAGGACGTCGGCCAAAAGGCAGCCGGCGAAACGACGCGGCCGACCGCGAAAGGAGCATTTCTCCAGCGACTACAGCGACGGTTAGTAACGCTTCTCTATTCTTCTGTTTTCATTACAGTTTAGTTTTATTTAGTTTTGACTTTTTGTCTAATTCATTTAGTTTTAAAGAGTGTATTTGCTTGTTTTTATTAGTTATTATTAATCATTTTCATTTATTTCACTTATTGAAAATGTTTTCAGTTTTTATTTTGTTCGTTTTAGTTCACTAGAATAACTTTGCTTCTTTCATTTTCATATTTTCTGTTTTTAGTTTCCGCTTCCTCGAGAGATTCTGAGGATGATGACGACGACGATGTGGATGAGGAGGAAGACAGCCGGCGGAGAGTGGACAAGAGAAGAAGAAGAGTGGAGGAGGAGGAACTCCGGAGCGGCAGGACGAGAAAGAAGCGGAAAAGATACGAAGATGAGGAGGACGAGGAAGGAGGGCGGCGGCTGAAGAGGAGGCAGCTGAGGAAGGAGGATGATGATGATGGGAGGAGGAGGAGGAGGACGGAGAGAGACGAAGAGGATCCGGAGCGGATGGGCCGGGGGAAGAGGAGGGAGATGCTTTCGCAGCAGCGCCGCAAACTCCTCGCTCAGATGCTGAAGAAACGCCGGCCGTCCACCGACGAAGACGAGTCCGACTCGGACGATTCCCAGTCTTCATCCGGAGACGACCGCCCAATCCGCAAGAGACTCAACCGCATCGACTCTGACGACGACGAGGACGAGCGACGCGACGATTCGGACGACGAAGACGAAGGACAGAAGAGGAAAAAGTCGGAGCACAAAAGCGATGGCGGCGCTCAGGAAAAGGGGCGGAGCCTGTCTCCGTCAAACGGACACCAGACCTCCAGAGACGCTGAGAGACGGGAGAGACACAACGGCCCCACGCATCCCGCCGAAGACGAGGAGGAGGAGGAAGAGGAGGATGATGATGAAGGCCAGTCGGACTCATTGAACTCTGCCCAGAACAGCCCGCGGTCTTGATGGGCGACTCTGTAAATAAATCTCCAATGTTTTTATTTTCCTCTCAACCTCCATCACTTCTCTGCTTCTCACTTTTCTTCTGTGGTGGAGCGCCACAATCCCAAACGCCTCCGACCTCCACAAACGGATCCGGGCGGCGCCGGAGCAGCGCGCTCGCCCGGCGGAGCGGAAAGCCCGGAGTCGGTTCATCGTAGCAGAAACCTCCAGCTAGCGTCGGATCGAACTCTTTACAGCGAGGTGACGACCAAAATCCTCCAAAATAAAACTGGGAAGAGGAGAAAAAAACCCGAAAAGCTTATAGGAAATTGTGATTGATTATTAGGATTTGGTATTTTATTGGCTAAGTTTAAAAATGTATATATAGTAGATTTAAAGTAATGAAAACTACTGTTTTATGTATTTTTTTATTATTTTTCGCCCACCTTGTTTTTTGTATTTGTACCTCTTTAACTTTTTCACTTTTTGTCACATTTGCCACAAACATCAGTGAGATTTCTTTTTTCTTTGATAGAACAGCATTTTCTTCAGAACAAAAATCTGAAAAGTGTGGCATGCCTTTGCATTAGGCAACACATTTTAAAGACAAATTTTTCACTGCAAAAACACAAAATCTTAGCAAGTCATTTCAATCTAGTTTCTAGTGCAAATATCTCAGTTTATATAAAGTAAAACAAGACTAAAATACAAGTCACTTTTCTGCAAAATATAGGAGGTTGTTTTAAGTAAATAATCCCTTATATTTCACTTATAACATTGGAAAAATGCTTTGTTAAAAGTGAAATAATCTGCTTGTACGTTTTCATCAATATGAAGCAATTATTGACTCTAATCAAGCTCCTACATCTTTCAGAAAAGTTACTTTTATCTTAGTTTTGTCTTATTTTAAGTGAAGATATTTGCATTAGAAACTAGACCAAAAATACTGGCTAAGATTTAGTTGTTTTTTTTACAGTGTTTAGCAATTAGGCTAACTACACTGGATGACAAAGCAATTATTAAACCCTCTATTGTGTAAAAAAAAAAGTGGACTGAGAAAAGGGAACTGGAGATTTAGCATTAGCATTAGCGATTGAACCTCTTAATCTATTTATTCAGAAAAAACATTTGTTCCGTATTTCCAGACGTTTCCTACGTCAGTTATTTGGGTCATGAAGGAGTACATTTCCAGGAATTTTCAGATTAATTTGGCATGTATATAACTTAAAACTAAAAATACTAAAAATTACTACTTTTTTAATAAGTTCATGACCTAAATGTGAGATATTGAGACTAGGATGTTATCAGACAGTATGAAGTCAGATATTTACGATAGAAAAAAATGCCAGAATGAAGTGAATTTATATTTTTCAAAGTCTAAGTTGCTAATTTGTTTTTTTTCTGGATCTGAACTCCATTTACCAAATTTTTCACTTTCATATCAGAGGATATTCTAGATTAATAAATATAAATTTATACCTTTTAATCGTGGAAAATTGTAATTTTTTTCCTTGAAAATTTACAACTTTTTGACACAAAGTTGTGTTTTTTGTGAATATGTTAGTAAAGTTGTAGTATTATGACTTTACTCTACAAATATTGACTTTTTTTTCCTCATTACAATGTTATTCTTCTATTATTTCCACTTTAATCTTATACAACTTTATTTATGTAGTACTGTTTTATTTTAAGAATGCTGATTTTATTCTCATAATATTACGACTCAAAATATTGACTTTTTTTCCCTCATACTATGACTTTATTATCAATATTCCTGCTTCAGAATTTCTGTTAGAACAATAATCTCGAAATTTAAGGTTTTTTTTGCAGAAATTTACTCCATGACTATTTTTGTTCTTCTCTTATAATGGTCTCAAGATTTTGTCATAATATCCTGGTACTCTCTGATGTCTTTAAAGAGTTAAACTTTTTTCCTTCTTAATGTTTACACTGACAGAAACAGAGCGAAGTGCATTAATAATAATTAAAAATAATAAATTTGTTCAAATTTTCAGAAAATTACAAGAGATTTTCTCAGTTTGAAAAGTTGTAAATTTGCTAGAAAAAAATCAGTTTTTACACTTTTTACACTAACTTTGCATTGGTCCATCACAGAAAACAATAAAAGCATTTATGTTTGTGGTTCTAAAGTGACAGAAATCTTGAGAAAGGTAAAAGTGTTGTCAATACTTTTGCAAGCACTGTTTAATTGCTATATTTTATTCTTTAAAACTGAATTATACAGCAAATATATCCCCCCTTATCAATTTCATTTCATTTAAAACGTTTGGATTCAGTGTTTTTCAGTTTCCAGCTACTTATTTTCACAAATCGTAGACCTGGAGGTCCATGTTTGCTGTACATACTGTCTGTACGCTGTTCTTTGTAAGATAATAGATGTCCTGTTTAGTCTTCTTGTAAAATATAGTGTTATATTTTATATAAGAAGGTGAGGAGGAGGGATGCTGCTGCTGCGAGCGCTGAGTTTAGATCGATCGGCTTTCAGCAGTTTGCTTGTTTTCTTTGAGAATCTGCTGTGGGAGAAAAAAAAAACGTGCTCTCTGAAAAAAAAATAAAACACACATTAGATGATTACGTTTTATTTTTGTGTGTTTGGAGCCTGAAAGAGCTGAACACTACTTTAACACTTAGCTACTTGTCTTTTTATAGGTTTTTAACATTTCATGTCCTGATGGAAGGAATAAAACTTTAAAAAACCTGATTATTTATCTTCTAACATGGAGATGAACTAAAGTACTTTGAGTCAGATGGGTTTTAGAAGTTGTGCTTTCAACGGGAAGAGATGCTGTTATAAACAGTTATTAATAACCACACAGATGTAATTTTCTACGTTGCCTTTTATGAAACAAAGTGAAGGTAAAAACTTACACCACGTACTTCTATTCTAGCATTCAGTATGCAAGTAGAAGTACAAAGATTATTCGTTGTTACCTTCATTTCAGCGCAACAAATTGTCCGGAGTACATTTTTCTTCCTCGTTGGTATATTTGCATGTTTCTTTCTGGTCCTCCCACAGCTGAGAAAAACCTGAAAAATATGTTTTTAAATAGTCAGCGGCTACGCACGACTGTATATTAGGGTCATTAATGATAGAAAATTAAAATTAATAAAAATAACGAAAATTAAATCTCCTCCAAAAAATTCTGAAATGTTGACAATCTCAGAAATTTTCTGGATAAAAAATTGGAGATTTCTTTGCTCCAAATTTAAAAAATTGCAAATAACTGACAAATTTTAAATTTTATCTTAGAAATTTTAAAGAATAAGAGGAAAAGAGCTCAAAAGGGTGAAAATTTGAGGAAAAAAATCTAATTTTTAGACAGATGTTAGAAATTCTTCAGAAAAAAAAACAAGCAAATTTCTGAGCTCAAAAAGTCAAATTTGCTAAAAAACAAACAAAAATCTCTGATTTTCTAGAAAAAAAATTCTGTTATCACAAAGGTGAAAATTCTCATCATCTGTCTTTCAAAAGTGAAAATAGTTTCAACTTTTGGAGCTCAAAAAATAAAAGTTTTTTCAAGAAAATTTCTAAGATCAATTTTTGTGTTTTTTCTATGTAAACTGGCCCTAGTAAACAGTTGTAGCTATGACTTCAAATAACAATAAATTGTAAAGTGTTTACAGACTGTAATGTTTTTTTTAAGTAAAGGAGTAGAAAAATAGTCAACTGGTATTTGACATTCACTTAAACAGGTCACAGGAAGTTGGATTTTTTGTTTCTGCCTGAATTTTTTTTTTCTTTTTTTTTTACGTAATTGCAGTTGAAGTTTTACAAGATTTTTTTCTTTTGATTATCCGTGAAGGATTCAGACCCTGTGAAATATTCAGAAACATCATCTCCATATGTACAGTTTTTACATCAAAATGTTGGTTTTTCTGTCTGCTTTCACCCAGTGTGCCTCCCACTGCTGTAGGACTTATCTGTCAAAACCCAAAATATACTTAAATTTTTTTTTTTTTCGAAGGTTTTTTTCACCTCTCTTAAATAAAAAAAATAAAAAAGTTGCCACTAGATGGTTCAGATACTCATAAATATTAGTTTTTCATTTGTTTGACTTGTAGTTTTCCTACCGTGTCTTTTTGTTTGAGGCTTCTGCTGTATGCTCTCTGCTGCTCTGAAAAAGGCGGGAATCACCATAGCAACGGATGACTCAGCATGTTCTTTCTGGAATTTTCCACTCTATTTTTAGCCTCCTTCGTTTCTGCTAATAAGTTAGCTGAAATGTGACAGTTAAGGTTTGAAGGGAAGCGTGTTCATCAGATAGCTTCTTTTCGATTTTTCTGTTTGATCACAACTTGCTTTAATCAAGTTTTTAAAGTTTTCCCCCCTCTACAAATCTGACACCATTTTGAGTCCAAATAAAACACAACAGTTAGCTGAAGTCCTCCTGCGCTATCTTTATTTTTGAAATAAATAAAAAACTTCCTAGAACGAAACACAGTCACAATCTATTACTCTTTAAACAGAAAAGAAGATTACCCTATATTAAAATGCCAAGTATTTCCTTGATGTTTATGCATAAATGTTTTAGGGTAAATCCGTCTTTTTTCTTATGAATTACACTTGATGCACGATGAAAAGAAAATTGAGATTCATAAAAGTAGTTGCAGCCTTTTCTAATTTTTTATATTATTTAAAAGTTGATTTTGTTACTGTTGCTTGTGCCTGAGAAAATGATAAAGTCAAACTAATTAACACCTGCTCAAAGAGGAGGGGGGGGAAGTATGTACAGGTGAAAATTTGATTATTTAAAATGTGAGTTTAGCTTTTGTTACAATAGAAAACCACCTAAAAACTGTCAAATCTGGGTGGTGTAAAAAGCTTTTTAACCCTGAACAGAATTGGGTTTTAGCTCAGTGCTACGTAAATAACCAAACGTTGTTTCAGGTACTTTCCTGTGGTTGTTCAGCTGTTGTGGGATTGCATTACAACACTTCTGTCTGGGATTCAACAGCTCATAATCATGTTTTCTTCTCATCGGAAGAGTTTAAACAATTTCCTTGATGCAGAAAATTTGATGATTTGCATCGATGTGGAACCTGCAAGCATGTTTTCTGGGATCTGACTCAGTGTTTTAAGAAGTCGGTGTCAGTAAAAGTCTGTTTGTTTGACGTGAGATCACGATGTGAGGCTTTTTGTTTTCACCAGTCCAGCATCATTCCGGTCAGTCCGCTGCGCTCCGGTTCGTTTAAAACCGGCGCCGCTGGATGTTAATGCGGCTCCTTCCATTTATCTCTGTTGTACTGTTACTGTAGTGCTGCTGTAACAAATGTTTTCTAAGTTATTAAAACCAACATCTCAAGCATCTCCTTCAAGAAACTCTGTTTTTTCCCCTAAAAGGTTCAAGTTGTTGTTGCCTCTCAAACTAATAACTCACAATCATGTAGATGTTTTTACATAAAATATATACATTAAAAGATTAATCTCGCTAAATTTAGATGTTAATTTTTATGAAAAAAACATCCTGAACTTGCAGATTCATCTAAAACACAACTTTATTAAACATTTAGCCAAGATGTTGTACAAATGCAGCCAAAACAACAAAAATGTTTTTGTAACCAATTCCAGGCAATAAGACTTCTATAGATTTGTTATTATTAATAATAAAATTCCCCAATTTTAGTGCTAAATTAACATGTTCATAGAAAGTTGAGGAGTGCCTTTTTTTGTCATTATTATTAACCCTCATTTTTCAAATTGTCCTACTGTTGGGATATAAATATTTAAAATAAACATTTTTCTCAGAAAAAAATTTGAAATTTCTGAGCTCCAAAAGTCAAAAATTTTCAAGAACAAACTCAAATTTTGAGATAATCTAAAAAATTAATAAAAAAACAAAAAACAAAAAAAACCCCAACTTGGGCATTTACGTTACAAAAGTTTAAAATTTACAAGAAAAACTCAGGTTTCAAATTAATCAGAAATTTTCTAGAAAAAGAACTTAAAATTTTTTAAACTTCCCAAAAAAAAATTCTAGAAAACATTAAATTAATCTCAAATTTTGAGGTTTTTGGTGGAAGTTTACTCCCCCTTTTTCCTAAAACACCAATGTAGGTCATTTTGTTTCATTGCAAATCTTTAAAAAACATCTTGATGAACACAAATTACACAACTTACTGCAAAATATATACATAAAAAAACGTTAGTTTTAGTCGAAAAGATATTTGCACTCTGAACATCTTTGCCTGGAAAAGTTTAATAAATTTATCTTACATGTACAAATAAACAAAAGGCTTTATACGATAACATCATAAATCAATAAAAATGAAGCAGAGAAGATATAATAATTCATGCTCAAGTCACTTCTCAAAGATTTAAGCGTTGTGTTGTTGGTCCGTTTTGTTTTCACAGGTAAACGTTTCAGTTAAATTCATTTTTAAATCTATTTTAAACACAGACATGGAAGCAGCGACACGTAAACCAGCCGGAAACAAACACAGGCGCGTTTAACCCGATCTGACGTTTATTTCTGTAAATTACCTCCGGTTGTAAAAGTTGGCACTGTTTAAAAACAAACAACAAAAAACGCAGCATCATGCTAGAAGGCAACTATCAGACACATAGCGCCCCCTAAAGGCAGGAGTGTAAACACCCAATTAAGTCATGCCTGACCGCTGACCTTTCCGGAATAAGTTCTTTATAATAAATTCTCTAAATGATTGTACCAAAAAACAGAAGAGGATTTAAGTTAATACACTTATGCATTAATATGCGGGTTTTTTTAATTAATTAAATCTACAATTTAAACTAGAAAGGATAATAAAAACTAATTAAGCCTTCATAATATAAAGTGCCACATATAGAAAACACCATAAAAGGTAAGAAATAAAAGCAGAAGGCACAATGTGGAAACGTCCAACAGAGTATTAGGGACAGGCTAAGAAAAAAAAAAAAGAGAATAAATTTGCACGACAATAACTAATATGAAAAACTCATAATACAAGAAAAAGTTGTAATCTTACAAGAATAAAGTAATAATATGAGAAGTTACAATAATAAAAGAATAAAGTTGTAATATTACAAATGTTATTGTACTATTACGAGTTCATTCTCATAACACAACTTTCTTATAAAATTATGACTTTATTCTTATAATTTTATGACTCTTTTTTCTTTTTTCTTAGCATGTCCCAAATATTCCTTCATACTTTAATGTGTGGAAACGATAAAAGTTGATTTTTAAGTAAGTGGTGATAAACCCAGAGGATTTATTTGGTGTTTTGATTGGCAAACTTTGAGTTCATACTGAAGAGATTTTATTAAAAAAAAGAAAGAAAAGACGTAAACATAAAAGGTTTTGGTGTCAGATGCTGGTGAGCACTGAGCTGGTCTCTATGACCAGGCTGATGGTGCCAGGAAGGTCGTTGTCGTCGCCTTTCTCCTTCAGGTGAAGCGTCTTCTGGACCTTTCCCTGCTCGGCCGGCACCGACACGCGGCCCAGGAAACCGTCCTTAAAGATGTTGTGGTTGTAAACCTGAGAACCATCAGAGAGAAACAGAGAGGAGGTCATCATCGTGGTCAGGATTAAAGATTTTAAAAGAGGGCAACTCAAACCTCGATGCTGATTGGTCGGTTGGCTTTCTTCCTGTAGAAGAGTCCTTTGGTGTTGAAGACGGGGCTGCAGGTGTTTTCATAAACCGCAGAGCAAACTTTCTCTCCTTCACAGCGGATGATCACATAAGGATCTGAGACTGGAGAGACAAAAAGTTTTATTAGGTTTTTGCTGCTTTTTCTGATTAATGACATAAACTGAAAAATGTGCAAATATCCTCAAATAGAGCCTAAATCAGTTTGGCTGGATGGAACTGGTGTAAATATGATTCTGACATGCATATAGTTTTAACCTTGTTTTACAAATCAATCATGATCAAAATAAAACAAATCTTTGACAAAAAAGCATTTTTTTTACTTTCATGTCAAAGTGAAAACTGTCCTACAAAATAATGACAATTAAATAAAAATACGGAACATAAAATAAGTGACGGCATAAATATTTACGACAGCGCATTTATATTGCAGATAGAAAAAAATAGGGGAGTAAATTCCCACTAAAAAATAAATAAATTCTGGGATTAATCTGGGATTTTTTTAAATTTGTTTTTAGAAAAATCAAGATAATTTCTGAGTTTCAGAAGTCAAAAATTTGCTAGAAAAAAATCTGAAAAGTTTAGATTAATCTTGAAAAATTAAGGGGAACAATATTTTAATTAGAAAATTTAAAATGAACAATTTAAAATAATAAAAACGTAGAAAATACCTCTGTCTGAGTCTTGTCCTGCCAGTCCGTTAGCTTGTAGCACGTGGACCTGAGTGACCACAGACGGGTAACCCCACAACCCGGACCAGCAGGTCTGAGGCGGCTCATCAAGAGTCAACTCCCTGTAGGAAAGAGGCAGAATGCTAGGTAAAGGCAGAATGCTAGGTAAATAAGGCAGAATGCTAGGTAACGGGCGGAATTCCACTGGGGTTGCTAGGTAACGGGCGGAATTCTACTGGGGTTGCTAGGTAACGGGCGGAATTCTACAGGGGTTGCTAGGGAACGGGCGGAATTCTACAGGGGTTGCTAGGGAACGGGCGGAATTCTACAGGGGTTGCTAGGTAACGGGCGGAATTCTACAGGGGTTGCTAGGTAATGGGTAGTTCCTCATGATTTGAGACGTTATATTTCTAAGATTTGTTTTTGAAACGGCTCATTTTCCAGACACCAAAAAACATGAATTTGTTGCCAAGAATCAACTGGGTGTTTTATAATTTTATTTTTTAAGGGTTAAGGTTGTTTTTTAGAAGCAGTAGAGACTGAAATGGAATTACAAAAACATGCATAATACATCCAGGATTTTTTTAAAAACAGCTGCAAACTGATTTTGTGTTTATTCTTACATTTTATTTATTATTATAACTTTTGACAATATTTTTGCTATCTCCTCTTCCATTGTCAACTTATAATGTGGAATCTATAGTTGTAAGAGACAGAAGAATGAAACTATGGAAAAGTGTCACTCTATTTGTTGTTAAAATAAAAGGTGCAAACTGAATTGTTGGTCCATTAAGTTTAATTTGAACTCGAACTGAACTGTTCTTGAACTGTGTTTGGATTTCATTTTGAACCACAGTGAAGTTGAACAGAAGCTGCAGGAACTTGGGTTTGCATCGTACTTGCAGTTGGTGGGAATGTCGGCGAAGACGCGCAGCAGAAACTCTCCTTCCAGGCCGGGGTCAAAGGTTGTTGGGATGATGACGTAGCGGCCCTCATTCAGCATGATGCGCAGAAACACAGACCTGGAGTTGATGAAGATGCTTCCTCCAGCCTTCTGCTGCGCGACATGCATACGGTACTTCCTGTTCAGCTCCACCTGTCCACAGGTGAGGCGTAGTTTCACTAACGTTGCAGTAAAACAACGTTAGTGAAACAGTCACGCCGCTCGTGTTACATATGTTTCTTTACTACCTTCTGGATTTCAAAGCCGATCGGCAGGTTTTCTCCTCGTTCTTCTCTCAGAGCGGTTTTGCGGTCCTTTTGCTGCAGACAGATCAGTATCTCATCTTTCGGCTTCTTCACGTCAAACACGTACTGCAACACAAAATAAAGACGCACGTCGAGTCAAACAGCAGGTAAACACGACCAAAATCAGACTTTTTTACAGAAGTCTGAACAAACCAATTCTAATCTTTTCACCCCCAAAAACCTAATCAGTGCCACTTCATAGTTGGAACTAATTTGTATCTGATTGTTTTCAAAGTGTCTGCAGTCTGAATGGTCGTGTCGCATTTTATTGGACTTTTACGGAATTGACATGAAATATCATGATTTTGTACCAGAAGAAACCAGAAAGAGTAAATATGGACGTAATCAATGACTGAAGATTATAATTATGAAATTATGAAAAGAGTCTGAGTCACTGAAGCGTCGCATCACAATGCTGCTGGTTCTGGTTCTGTATCATCGTAGTCAAGTTTAATTAACAGTATGAATGACAACCCACATGAGAAATAATGGATTTCAGCTGAGGGGAAAAAAACAAAACAAATGAGTAGCAAAATGACAAGCAAAGAAATAAAAATGGGATTTCAACAAAAAAACCCCAGAAAAACTAAGAAACTTGTAATTCTGTAGTATGTGTGACTACGAAAAATAAACAAAAAAACAAAGAAAAAGTTGGATTTCAGGGGGGGAAACTCATCAGTGAGCAATATGAATGATCAGGGAAAATTTAAAGAAAATTTGGTTTTAGCAAAGAAATCCAAAATCAATAGTATGAATGACAATTGAAAGAAAACCCATTCCAGCAAAAACAGATACAGTAATTGAGTAAAACCCCCAAAAAAGTAATATGAATGAGCATGCAAAAACACAAAATTGATTTCAGCAATAAAAAAATAAATAAAAAGTTGTATTTCAGGGGAAAAATCATAATTAATTTAAAATTAATTTAAAAAAATAAATAAAATTTCATAAAAAAAGGGGGAAAAAAAATCGGTTTTCAGATTTTTTTTAAAAAATAATATGAATGACCATGCAAAAAAAAATAAATTGATTTCAGCAATAAAAAAACCAAATTAAATCATTAAAAAAATTTTTTTTTTAAATTGGATTTCAGGAAAAAAATTTAATTAGTTGAATAATATGAATGATGTAAAAAAAAGAATCATCATCATATTTCAGCATGAGGATGTGAGCATGAAGAGCTGCTGTGTCAGCGCAGCCTAACACCTGCGGGTTCTGAAGGAAGGACAGCTTGTTGTTGCTGCAGCCTCCGGCACGGTTGCGAAGCGGGTCGTCATGGCGACGCCAAGAGCCCCGCATCACGGCCTCCTCCCAGGTCTTATGTAAACTCAGATGGGATGTGTTGATGAGACGGCAGAGGATGAGGTCGGTGAAGTTAGCGAGGAAGTCATCAAACGACATCCTGAGGACAAAAACCAAGAAATTAGGAGATGAAGAGAGAAGAGGAAAGAAAGGATAAAAGGAGGAAAGAAAGAGTTTAAGTTGAAATAAACTGTTAATTAACTACGTCAAAGAAGGGCTGAAAAAATTTATTAGATTAATTGTGATGAATCAGTTATTGAAATAATCAACTAATTTAGTAATCGATTAATCACTAAGTCGGAAATATAGACTGAAAAAAAGGACGTTTGATAAAAATCACAACATATTCAGAGCAATAATTAATCCAAAACTGTACAAAATATATGTATCTACATTTTACATTTAAAATAAAATCACCTTCGCCTGTAAATATGCTTTAGCCAAAACTTTTTCTGGTTCAAATTCACTAAATGAATACTATATTATTGGATTTTAGTCACTAACACATTAATTTTCTTATTTAAAATAGGAATTGAAGTATTTGTTTATTTGAATATTTTAATTTAGTTCCAATATTGCATAAAAAACCTGAAGAAGTTATATTAACAATGTATAAAATGTGCAGATTTTTTAAAATACAATTAATAGTTTAAATTCATTTGCTACAAATGATGAAGCGTTCACTAAAGAAATGCTGCATTTTATGCAATAAAAAGTTGATTTTCTTATTTTAAAAAGAAATTGTATTGTTTCTTTATTTGCATATTTTAATGTATTTCTAATATTGCATAAAAAGGGCTTAAGTGTTCAAATTTTCATAATAATCGATTACTAAAGCAATCGTTAGCGGCAGCCATGCTGTAGCCTGGCGTGGCCAGCAGGGGGCGGCGTTGCGCTGAAACTCACCAGAACTCGCCGTCATCCTGCACAGTGAGGCCCATCCTCTCCCTCTCACTCTTACTGACCCGCTTCCACTCTTCAGAGCTGAAAAACAGCAAAACTACTGTTTATAAGGATCACTAAATATTTATCTGTGACGCTATGTCCAATGGAAACATCCATAAAACAGCTGCAGTTGTTTAATACGCTTGACAAAATCCAAGTTTTCACACGTGACGGGAGATTTGAGATGAAAACAATACAAATGAACTGAAACTCTGTTTTAATTCACTATTATATCATTTATTACTGTTGTTAATAATGTTTTATTATATTCTACAGCACCTAAAATATAACAAAATTGTATGTTTTGAAATGCCTCAGTCTGTTCTGAGAAAGTTACAAAAAAATCTCTTGTCACATTTTTTGGCATTTAGCAAATATGAATAATTTTAGTAATTCTGACTAACCTAAAAAAAAGAAACTATTAGCCTGATTTAACTTCAGAGAGTGAGAAAAAAAAAAATCTTTACTTATATTTTTATTACCTGTAAATATCTGGTTTCAGCTGCAAACAGCTTTTTGCTAATTTAGGCTTTAATCAAACGTTAGATTGAAGTTTATTTCCAAACTGTGCAGTTTGAACATCCAGCACTTTTAAGGGCTTTATACAGAAATCAAGTATTTTCCCAAACCATGAAATTCAAGCACTTTCAAGGACTAACAGCAAATTTCCCACTGTATTCTGCAAAAATAGCCAATAAAATGAGCTTCTGGTCCAACATTCACTGCGAAAACAAAATATTACCAAGTAATTTCTGTCTAGTTTCTGGTGCAAATATCTTTACACACTTGAATAAGACAAAACTAAGTCATGAGTAACTTTTCAGCAAGATATCGGAGCTTGTTTAAGGTCAATAATTTCTTGATATTGACAAAAATGTTCTGGTTCCACTGGCAGATTATTTCACTTACAAGATGGGAAAAAATGTCTTGTTTTAAGTTAAATAATCTACAAATATAACAAATGTTTTTTTCATCAATATTAATAAATTATTGACCTAAAACAAGCTCCTATATCTTGCTGAAAAGTTACTTGTAAGTTAGTTTTGTCTTATTTCAAGGGTATTCAGATATTTGCACCAGAAACTAGACAAAAATTACTCAGCAAGATTTTGTGCTTTTGCAGCGTTCGTGTACAAACAGATACCATCTCTCAGCTTTTAACAAGATTCTAGCTTCACATTGTCACATAAATAAAAAAATGCTCAGTATTTTTACAGATTTTTGAACTGATCTGAGTCTGGAGTGACGCTGCGTTTGCTTACCTGTCGCTCCAGGGTCCGTTCCACTCCCTCTGGCCCCACGGGTTCCTCATGCGGATCATGCCGAGTTTATCCGACTTGAAGAAGGCCAGCAGGCCGTGGCCGAGCCTCACCCTGCGGACGTCGGTCACCGCGTATGCGTGGCCCTTCACCAGGCCGCAGGCGAGCTTGGCCTCCATGTCCTCTGCAGAAACCGCCTGGAGCGACAACCAGTCATTATCAGTTTCGTTTCCTAAATAGTTTCAGACGTTCCAGGTTTCCTTCGTCTCTCTCACCCGGATGGAGCAGCTGATGAGGCCTCCTCTGTCGTGAACCTTCAGGACTCTTTCGAACAGATTGGTGTGTTTCTCCTCTTCGTCTTTGATCTCGTCCTTCGTCAAATCCACCGGCTCAGAGACGCCGCCGGTGAAATCCACCAGGGCGTCGGCGGTGTTGCCCCCGTCCAAAGCCTCGTAGCACCCACACAACCTCAAACACACAAACAGGGAAGAAACTATAACATGTAAGGAAGGCTGAATCGATTAATCTGAATAATTGTGATTATTCACAAGGCCGACAGTCACAAAGTCGGCCTTCTATCACCTGAAGAACATCTCCAAGATTAGAGGACTTATGTCTAGAGAAACTCATCCATGCGTTTATCTTTAGTCGCATTGATTATTGCAACAGCGTCTTCACATGTCTGTCCAACAAATCAATCAAACAGCTGCAGCTGATCCAGAACGCTGCTGCTGGCGTTCTCACTAAAACCAGGAAGATAGAGCACATAACACCAGTTTTAAAGTCCCTCCACTGGCTCCCTGTAGCTCAAAGAATAGACTTTAAAATACTGTTGTTAGTTTATAAATCACTGGACGGTTTAGCACCACAATAGATTAAAGATCAGGAAACTCAAACAAGGTTTGGTTCTGGGGATTTGTGGTGCTTCTATGCACCGCAAATGTGGAATAAACTTCCAGAAAACTGTAAAACAGCTGAAACACTGACATCCTTTAAATCTCCACTAAAAACCCACCTGTTTAGGATTGTATTTGAAACGTAATCAATTACGAATTTAACGATGGAACTTGACTTAATGTCAAGTTTTGATTGTTGATTCTATGTTGCATAACTTTGTGTTTTTGTGTTTGTTATGATGTAAAGCACTTTGAAATGCCTTGCTGCTGAAATGTGCTGTACAAATAAAA
>CAEGAG010200464.1:0-17226 GCA_903067065.1 Brachyrhaphis terrabensis
AAAGTTGCACAAGTGAAGTTTCTCACATCGTTTTCATTTTGTCCTCCCCTGTTTCAGAAACAGCTTCCTGACACACACGCAAAATTCCACATCTTGTTCCTCTTTTTTGTGGCGGCCCTCTTCTTCATTAGCATAGTATCACTTTATAGCTATCATATGTGGCTTGTGGGGAAGAACAGAACCACTATAGGTAAATATAAACCAGTGCTTTGCTTTGATTCATCTTCTTGATCCTTCCTTAAATATTCATCGCTGACTAAATAAAAAAAAATACATACATATTTTTTCCAGAGGCTTTCAGAGCTCCTGTTTTTGCAAATGGTCCAGACAAAAATGGCTTCTCCCTTGGGTTTAAACGAAATATAGCTGACGTATTTGGAGAAGAGGCAAAGTACTGGATTTTCCCAGTTTTCTCAAGGTCAGTCTACCAGTATTACGCAATGCCGAAAAAATTCTTGGTGCTATCGCATTTGGGATTAAAAGTAGTTCTTCCATGGCTATTTAAGGTTTACAGTAACATTTTAAATTGATCAACATATTTCTTCGTATTGCTAGTAAAAGTAATGTTTTTGAGTCGCTTAGAGAATTTGAGGAGGCAAATAAAGAAAATACTTAAGATAATCAGTCAAAAATATCAGTGGAAACTTAGGAGATGTCTGTGTTGGTAACAAAGTTATTGTTAAATAAAAATGACTTTCAATCAAAATCTGCCAGATTTAAAAATAATGTTACCTTTAATTAAATTCTTTAACTTTTAGCATAACTTCCAGAGTCTTAAAGTCACAAAAGTAAAAAAAAAAATAGATTTGGTTTATTGTTTTTTTTAGAGAATTAAATTAAGGGCAATCTTATTTCCAGTCCACTATAAGCACATTTGTCACAGTTTGGTATTAAAAGTAGAAAATTCAGTTGTAGGTCAACATTTGTTGGGAACAGCCAACATAAAGATTTTCTTGATTAAAAAATGTTTTTCAAAATGTATGCTTCATTTACATTGTCTTAATGTTTTCTTATTTCTGATCAGAAATAAACATTTTGCCTGACTGAAAATACATTTTCTCTTTTTTTATATTCCTCAGTCAAGGAGATGGCCATTCCTTTGTCACCAGACTGGTACACATAGATCCTGAACAAGCAAACAGTGTGCTCCAACAGAATGGAAAAATGTTTGTATTTCTTTTTTTTCCAGACATTCAAATTTTGATCTTTTTCCTTTTGACAATTGTTCTAATCTCTGTTGTGAATTTAATCACAGTCCTGTTACTGGAGAGACCAACCTTTCTGTGGTTGCTGATGATAAGCCTCACACAGAGGGCAAAAGCAAAGAGAAAACTGGTATGCATCTCCTTTTTGGATTTTTTGATTACATTTTTTTGTTTTGTTTTTTTATTCAGCTACAGGTCAGTCTTCCACGGCCACGTTTTTGTACCTGCTTTCATATTTGCAAAACAAATAATTTGTAATTCTGTTACATTTGTTACATGTTGAACAGTCAGATCTCTAATGTAGGATGGAGCTTGATGTTTATACACTAGAAGTTTGAATTTTAATGTGATTTTAATAGGAAAAGTACTTTAATTTTAAAATAACAAATGTATGGCCTAGTTTTTCAGCATCACTGCTGGACAAAATATGTCTGATATTAATTTTTTTCTGACGAGTAAAAAGTGAGACTTCATACTTCTCTATCTTTCTCTTTTTATTTTAATTTCAGGTTTTTCTAGTTTATTTTGATCAACTTAGCTGTCCACATTGTTGTAGTATGACCACACGACTAAATTTAAATAAACTAAATAACCTCAACTGCTATGTTGTTGACAGACAGGATTAACTTCTATTATTACTTTTTTTGGAGTTTGTAACCAACATCCATTTAATTTTTGGACAATTAAAAGCCATTAAATAAAGCCACTGTTTTTGTTTTGTATTTTAGATTAAATGCTAAATGTAAATTCTTAATGGTGAAGTGATTAGTGTTCACAAGAACACATGACTTTGCCATAATCATCATGATAGAATTTATAATTGTAAAAGCAATGGGTCCACGGACAGAACAAAAATGGTTCGAAAAAACTGAACATCACTGTTTATTAACACCTTTGTTTCAGATGGAGGTCAGATGGTTGCCGTGACAATGGACAGTGAGCCTTAGAAGGTACAAGTTGATATTTTTGAGCATTTCAAGGTGTTTTGTTCGCTTGCTTCCTTCACTTATATTCTGTCACACTCCCCTGCAGGTCACACAGTCCTCTGTAATTATATCAGGGGCATTGCCTTAAACGAGGAACATCAATACCTCCAGGACCATCCGTGGCACCAAAAACAATACTGTTGTCATGACAACAAACTCTCTACAGCAACTTTGTAGACTGCAACAGTCTGAAGCTTGTCAGAGATTTGGGATTTTGTCTTTGTATTGGCTAAAAGACTTTATTTTTATTAATGGTTTAATCTAAAACAAATCTCTGAGAGCTAGTGTACGTTTTCAATATCTGCACATAGTAACCAGCATACATTTCATCAAGAGATTCATCTTCTCTCAGTATTAGCTAATGTTTCAACGCTAAGGCTTCAATCAGGTTCTTTTTGTAGAGCCACTAAAGTATGATTTGATTTACAAGTTTTGAATGATAAGAGACTCTAACAATATCGGTGTCTGTCACGTGTTATAAATGTTTCACTACAAACATGGTTCAATTATCAGGGCCTGTAGTAAACTGTCGGATGGTCTCAAACTTTAGTTTACAATATGTTTGGAAATATTTTAAACCCTGTTTTGTTTACACATTTCATACCTTTTCTTCTTTCTAAATGGTGAAGAAATACTCATGATGTTGGTTGAAAGTGCAAGAGCCAAAGCTGGGAACATTTGAATGATTTCAGTAGCATGACTTGTAGTGCTGCAAGTGATGTGACTACAATTTTTCATTCCACTGTTTATTTTCTTGTTTTTATAATGCAACGTGTATTTATTTGAAATGCAAAAAGCAAGGGAAAATACAATTAAATTTGGTGATGAACTGTGTAAGGTCAGGGGCGTTTGGTTCAAGGTGTCCTTGATTCAAAACCAGTATGGACAGATAAGGAAAGATTTTTATACCTCAAGCGTGTAAACAATTATATTCCACTCTGTCCTGCTGGTCCTTTTTTCATGAGTACATTTCTTTTAGTGGTAATGATGCACAGCTCTTTATGGGCTTTGACTGATAATTGATTTCTAGGTTGCCATCTGAGGTGAATTTACTGATATTTATGTCTAACTTCACTGACTGAATATTTAAAGCACAATTTGTTTGCTTCAGCTGCTAATGTATTTAAATTTGTAAATAACTGCTTTTTTATTGCACAAACTGTTGATGCGACAATATTTGGACTTGTAACAATAAATCTTATTAAAGCACATTTAAGATGTCATTCTTCATTGTGAGAGTCTTGCGTCTTCAGATCTTTATCACAGCGACACATCTGAGGTCATTGACATCCCAGTCAGATGAAGTGACTGTCCTTCCTCAGGTGACTGAATAGGGTTGGGAATTTATGTAAAAACTTTTTTTTGTGTGCTTTTCATGACATTTATGATCCAAGATTAACAAGAATTGCCTAATGGATAAGCCCTTTTTTAATTGGTGTATTCAACTGTTTCTCCAATATGACTTTGCATGAGAACTAAGGTAGATGATTTTTTTAAAAAATCCATATTGAAATTCACCACCTTGGCAACGTAGGTAACATTTTACTTCATTTTGATTTTCAGTTAAGGTATTGATTTTTGAACGATTTGAGACTTGAATTAAAAATAACTTTTTTTTTTTTTTTCTTTTTAGAAAGTTTACTTCTTCAAACTTGCAACCAAACTTACTTCATATCATGGTTGATGTTCAATTATGCAATGTTTGATTAGGTGGAGAACTGAGGATGGCGGAGAGTGTCAATATTTAGCTTTCATCAAAAATATATTTTTATTATGATGCCAATTTATTGTTCTTCTACCAAATGTTTTGGGGGTTGAAGATTGTTCTTTGCCGTTTTTTATTTAATTATTATATATATATATATCAAACTATGTTTGTGTTTGTTTTCTTGCTTATTGCTTTGTTGAAAAGTGCTATAATGGCTGAATGGCCAAAAATGTTAAGCAATTGTCTATAAATTCTACTAGTGAGACAAAAGGTGATTTATCTGCAATTTATGACAAGATTTGTTTTTAAAAATATTAAATTTGGTATACTTTAGTTGATGTTCACTTGTCTCAAAGTTGTTTTAACCTTTACATACAATTAACATACAATTGGTATCAAGGACTAAGCCTGGGTTAGGTATATCTAGTACCTAAAACTGTATAGTAAAGGTACACTTTTTACACAATTTTGCATCTTTATTTTCTGAAACCTATCACACAACTACCCAACTTCCTTGGATGTCATTGCCATTGGAAGCTGCCTTTGGTAAATATTGTAGCAAAATCACTGCCAAACTCTCACACAAGCTTTAATTTAATCAGCAGCTAAACCAGTCTGATAATGGTTTTGTAGACATTTTGAAACTATCTTAGTCATTGCTTTACACACCATTAAAAGAAATCTAAGAGAAAGTTGTTTTTTTAATGTCAGGTCCTTGTGTCTTTTTCCAGGACTTTGATATAATTATTTATTTCTTTACTGCATCAACATTGGACTATTGTAATAGTTTTGGTATCAGCAAGTTTTCCATTGATTGTGATTTGTCCAAAGTGGTACGTCCCACTTTCTCACAGGTTCACACAAAATATGATTGTTCTTTAATCTGGACCTTAGCTTTAAGTAAAATTTTAATCGATAGCTTATTTGAAATACATAAGCATGCACAATTTTCACAGTCAAGATGTGTGTTAAACTGACCTTTTCTCCAGAAAAAAGGTACATGGAGTGTTATTAACAGGACAAACTTAACCAGGTAAGGTGAATGACCCCAGTGTCACTCAATACTGTTTGTTTTACAACCGCTGCAAATAGGAAGTAGAGTAACAGTTTACACATTATCCAAGATTTTACAATAATCAGCTCTCATTATTGTGTGCTTTCAAGTGTAATAGGAAAAGTGCAAAAGGCTAAAAAGTTTTTTCATTTGTTTGTTTTTTCTCTAAACACTTTTGCAATCCCATCACTCACATTTACTGGAACAGTTAAGAATGCTGCTTAATTTAAACTTCATTTGTATTGAAAACTGTGGACAAAATTTGACTCCAAATTATTGTGGTGTAATAAACGTGAGTTGTAAAATGCTGGAGAAAATTGCTTTTATGTCTTTATACTCTTTTTATATTTTCGGCTGACGAATCAACACACCCTCTCAAAGTCCAGTCCTCCTTTTTAATGCTCTTCCTCTCCCTATTCACTAAACCCCTGTCCTTGATGTTTC
Organism: Brachyrhaphis terrabensis; assembly: GCA_903067065.1. Lineage (NCBI taxonomy): Eukaryota > Metazoa > Chordata > Actinopteri > Cyprinodontiformes > Poeciliidae > Brachyrhaphis > Brachyrhaphis terrabensis. The sequence continues at coordinate 5,398 of CAEGAG010200464.1, forward strand.
CCTAATTACTATGACTCAAGACTGTGAATGAATAAGCAACAGTAACTGGTGTTTTTACGCTAACCTGTGAGCTACAGGTCGTCCTTCATTTCATCGCACATGCCTGAAGTGTAAAAGGCAAGGTTGTTTCTGTAACCAGAATCTACTTGCAATGTGAAAGGAGCAGCAGATTACCTCTTACGATTTTTTATTTTATTTTTTACCACTGGTTCTATTCCAAGCTGCAGTCAATTAATAGAAGTTTTTAAGAAGAGCATCTGGCCACCATGGATGAAGCCGTGAAAAGCACCGTTGAGCCGGTGTGTCTACAGGAACCTCCACTGGCTCTGGACATGTTAATGCGTAAGTGATCCACATTACAACATCCTGCTTGCTGATTATGTTTTCTTATCAATCAGTTTGAGCTAATGACATGAACTCTAAACTGAACGTTGGCCTTTATTAGTCTCTGACTCTGAAAGTACTGACTTATCTTACCCATTTACTGTCTATTGATAAATAATTCAATCTCCTTCCGCCTCTCTTTTTTCTCTATTTTTCCACACCAGAGCTAGATGTGTTTGGGCTTTGCCTCTATTCCATGCTCTCCTTCATGTCCTTCGTTACCCTGCTGCTGTACCTGGAGCAGTGTGTGTACATTTACAAAAAGGTGTCCTATCCCCAGAAGACCACCATTATCTGGATAAGTGGTGCTGCACCAGTAAGCATTAAGGACACACATACAGCAACTGAATACCGGATACTTTTTGACGTGAAGCATGAAAAACAGAACACAAAAACAACACACTTAGGGAGAATTTAGAGAGACAAATTAACCTGACAGTCATGTTTTTGGACTGTGGGAGAAAGCCAGAGTACCTGGAGAAATTCAGTAATGCAGATCGTGTGTAACATATTTGTGTGTGTTTCTATATTTTTTGTGTCTCAGGTCATCGCCACCATGGCCTGCTGTGGGATGTGGGTACCCCGCTCCATTATGATCACAGACATGACATCAAACTGGTGTGTTTTCTTTCCATTCCTTCAACCCAGCAAGGTCATGAAGGCCCCATATGAGACTGTTCAAGCCAAGTGGGCCTTTGTTCAAACTTGGACTCTTGTATAGGGCTCTCTTGGGTTGGTTAAATACAAGTCATATCAAGAAAGGCAGGTAGTCTCAGATGGATCTAAAATGGATTTAAAAAAACTTTGTTTACATTTCTCCACACTTAGGACCCATAAGACACCCTTGTCCCTAGTGGGGTCGGAAGGGGTGCTGGTGTCTATCTCCAGCTGACGTTCCGGGCGAGAGGCGGGGTCACCCTGGACGGGTCGCCAGTCTGTCACACAGAGACAGACAGGACAAACAACCATGCACACACACCTAGGGAGAATTTAGAGAGACCAATTAACCTGACAGTCATGTTTTTGGATTGTGGGAGGAAGCCGGAGTACCCGGAGAGAACCCACGCATGCACAGGGAGAACATGCAAACTCCATGCAGAAAGACCCCGGGCCGGGAATCGAACCCAGGACCTTCTTGCTGCAAGGCAACAGTGCTACCAACTGCGGCACTGCGCAGCCCACCTTTTAGCACTAATTATTATAAATTATAATCACTAAGTTAGCACAAAGAATCCAAAATCAACCAATCAGCTTGTGGACAATCCAGCTCGGAGCTCTCTTTTCATTCTGTTGTGTTCCCACATGGATCCCAGATCCACTGGATGGAAGTTAGAGCGCAATTCTTCTTATTTTCATTAAATTTCTATGACATGACACTGAAAAGGGCTATCCATAATTTAGAAAAGATTTAAGATCTAGATTTATCAGTATTCTTTCTACGTAAGCTTTACTTTAATCCTGCTTAGTTGAAGGAGAGCAGTTTCAGCAACATATACAATCTGCGTTCCTGTAGCATGCCAAGGTTGGCCCCTGTGTTTGTTGCTAGAAGACTGGCTGGGGTGAATGGCCACAGAGTAATGAATATAAAAGTCACAAAACCTCACCTGGAGTTCATAGTGTAATTTTAACTGCTTGATGAATCATTACACTCAAAGGTCAAAGCTCAATCTGCATGGAGAACAGAAAGTTTCTCTTGAGTCTTCTATAAAAACAAATGATTCAGTTTGAATCAAAGCCAGTGGATTTAATTAAGAGAGCACAATAATGTTTTTTTTTTTCATAAACTGAACAATGTTTGTGTTTAACAGATTTTGTCTCTCAAGATTTCAACCACTTTTTCTTGCACAAGTCTTTAAATTTAAATAAGGCAGAGGGTTTGTTGACAGATACTGCTGTGTTGTTGAAGAAGATTATTTTTCAAGAGATTTGTTGTGATTTGATAGTTTATGAGTATGTTAATTTTTGCATGACCAGAAGAGATGCAATCATTTTTCTAAATGCAACTTTTAACTTTGGCTGTATCCATAGGGCTGCATTTCCATCCTTGATCTGCTTGCATTAAGCACTGAAAAAATTATTTAACAACAAAGATGAAGTACTTCACAAAAGGTGCAGGTGAATTAACACCTGCACCTTTCTTGACAGGCAAAAATAGTCACGATTTTGTACATTTTATCTCTGTTCAGAAAAAGACGTATTTGATTAATTAGTTAGTTAAATGTTTATTTTCTTTGAAAAAGCTTAATGAGGGAAGTTTCATTTATACATGTTTTCACTTTGACCTGATGTGCTGGTTGGATGCAGAAAGAAAGTCAATTCTGACTTTAGTTATGCATTAGTTGCTAAATGGACTCTTTTTGTAGCTATTTTGCAGTTGTGGTGTACAAGGTTCTGGTTCTGCTGATTGAGGAACTTGGAGGCACCAGTGATTTTCTACAACGGTTTTCTGGGAAACCCTTCAGGATCAACACAGGACCCTGCTGTTGCTACTGTGCCTGCTTACCTCAAGTACCAATGTCACGGTACTCTTACTTTTTCCCCCTTTACTCCTTCTTATTGTTACTTATTTTATGTCCAACTTTTGTTAATTTAAGTATGTTTTCTACTTATTTGTTTATTTCAGAGTAACTGTTCTTTCTGCATTGGGCAATATGTTGTTACTGTAAACAATAATCTTGTTTTTTTTTTTTTGCATTGCATTTGTTTAGGCGGATGTTATTCCTGCTGAAGCTGGGAGCTATGCAGTATGCAATCCTAAAAACAGTTCTCTCTATCCTTTCTGTTATTCTCTGGACAAACGGCACCTTTGACTTAGCTGATGTAAGAGTTTGAATTGATTCTCTTCACACAAAAAAAGAAACAGAAAAAAAAGAAGTGAACACTTAAGGATGTTCTTTCATTTTTTTAGCTAGAGATCACTGGAGCAACCATTTGGATAAACCCATTCATTGGTGTTCTCCTCATCTTCTCCCTTTGGCCTGTCGGTATCATCTTCATGAACACCAACATCCTTATGCGCAGTCTGAAAATTATTCCCAAGTATGCTATGTACCAAGTGAGTCACTTATTCAGATTTATGGAATGCATATTTTGTAATAAAGTAGAAAACAATGTGGGGTTTAATGTTTTTAAAATGTTTAGTTTTCTTGTCTTTACTAGAGAATGAAATGTTTCCAATGCTGACATGTTTCTGTAAGATAATTCAAAAAAGTGAAGTTAATATTGAGTGTATGCTTTATAAATGTATTTTCCTACTACTACAGCTACAAGCTTTTTGGGATTTGCAAAATATTTAGTACTTAAAGCACTACTCTGTCTTTAGCTCCACCCATCTTCCAACTCAGACAGATGTAACTGTAAGGAAACCATGTCCACTGCCACTGCAACTTGGGGATGCAATGTTAGTAGCATATATAGAAAGATTTTATTGGCTCTAGTGGCCTTTATTTGATAGTTAATTGACAGGAAAGCAGGTAATGAGAGAAGGGGAAGACATGCGGCAATACAGGTCAGGAATCGAACCTGTGACAGCCACGTCGAGGACTAAGGCTTCCATATGTGGGTTGTGCTTAACCCCTGCGCCACCACAGCACACCCTGTTAGTAACATATGTAGATCACATTATGCTACTAACCTGAGGCATTATTCCTCATTGATTGCTACATTGTCATTTAGCCACAAGTGGAAGATAGGGGTACAAATAATTTTGCCTGACACTGTATCAATTTCAAGAGCTACAACACTGTAAACATTGTGACTCCATGGGCATGGATATCTGATGAATTATTTATGCTCTTTTCAGCTCATACTTGTCCTGAGTCAGCTCCAGGCATCCATCATCAACATCCTGGCCTTAAATGGATCCATCGCCTGCGCCCCTCCCCTCTCCTCTTATGCTCGTGGATCCAGTAAGAGACAAAATATAAATGTTTTTCAGCGACTTCAGCTGAAATATTACAACTTGTATCACGTCTTTTTCTCTTTGTGTGACTTTTCTGTGTGGTCTCTGCAGTGTTGAGTCAGCAGATAATGATTATGGAGATGTTCATCATCAGCCTCGTCACCCGGTCTTTGTACCGCAGAATGTATGACCCACTTCCTTCTGAGGAGTACAACAATGAGGAGAACAACAAGGCGGCCCTGCAGGCTGCTCTGGAGGAGCATGACGTTTAAGAGGAAGATGGAATGTCAGCACCTGTCTCTGACATGTATATAGGAAGCATATAAGTTAGAAAATTAGATATTTACATGTTTTACCTTATGATGTTTAAGGATAGGGTGCTTCTTGTTTATCAAGGTACAATTTTGAGTAATTTATAAAACAATTTACAGGGCACTTTTCAAAGTGATTTGTTTCTAGTTGATTATTTTTGTATTTAGATGATGGAATTTTCTTTCTTCATAATAACAGTATATGGACCCAAGACAAAGTCCTGACGACTATGCTAAATGGGGAATGTTTACTTCTGAGTATATCTGAGCCCCCATACAACCAAACACAAACCCACTAACCCAATGGCCACTTCTCTGAAGAAAAAAAAAAAAGATACAGTAACTTTTCAGTCAGTAATTTATCAGACCAACTAAAAATTTGGTTTTGTATTTAGTCTCGAACTTTACAAATAGAATTTTTTAGACGCATCAGTTGGATTTGAGTATATTTCAGATTTTCAGCTATACATGATTACATTTGGGTTATATTATTGAAAAAAACACACTGTGATATTTAGTTACTGACCAACCTCAGCCTCATTATCTATATATATCTTCACAAAGTTCTTACACAAAAGAAAACTTGTTTCATGGGCAGCTCAGTTTATGATTTCCTGGCGAATGTTGCCTTCCCCAGGACATGCTGCCCAGGGCAAAAAGCCATCTCACTCGTGTCAAAAACAGCCATTAAGGTTCAGGGGAAAAGTAGTTTTGGCCAATCACATTGGTCTGCTGGATTCTTTTGCCTTATTCCTTCTTATGTAAATTTATCTCAGATAATTATTAAGTGATATTGAGCAAATCCTCAGGAAGCAGAGTCTTTTTTTGAAGTTCATAAATGGGCAACGTTTGGGTTTACATTTGAATAAACATATTTATATTCAGTTATGTGCCTGAGTGTCTGTGTCAGTAAGAAATTGTGACTGAGGTGTGATTTAAAATGGCGACTAATTTTGTATTAAAGTGGGAAATGTACTGAAAAACTTGTATTTTTTATTTTATTTGTTCATTAAAGTTTAAAGTTTCTCACATCTGTTTCCCTCACTGCTTTGCATCATTTGAAGGCGCCACACCACAGCTCCCATCTTTCCTGCAATTTGCAGGTGCATCATAAAACAATAGTTTCATTATTGTTTTATGATAATGAAACAATAATGATTTAGTTCCAAAAATTTAAAACTCTTATAGAATCAAATCAGATGGATATATTTAAATATTTTTCTGTTATTTTGCCTCTGGTTTTAAGGCAGTAGTTTTAGGCCAGGTCTTGGATACATCTTGGGTGGTGTCTCTTCAAATCCTGTTTTAACACAATCCACAGCTTATGGACTGTGTGGACACATTCTTGCATGGCCTCCTCTCAAGGCTGCAATAATCATTATTGCTTCTACAACTATTTCTGACATGCTTTTTCCATTCTCCTAACAACTTTGATGTACTCTGAAACCTGCCAGCTTCTTTATCATTGACCTTTTGTGGCTTTCGTTACATAAAGAAAGCCACAGGGACTGTTTACTGGACAAGTATCAATGCAAATGTCTTCCCTATTGAAGGCCATGACTTATGGGTGTTATAACAAGACAATTTTTTATTGGTTTTATGTAGTCTAATTTTCTGAGCAAATAAATGTTGGATTTTTATTAACAGCAAACCATAATAATCGGAGGAAAAATGCTTGAAACATATCACTGTGATGAATGCATGAAATTTGAGTTTCACTTTTTGAAATAAATTAACATTTGACTTCAATTGACAAATATACATATGTACGTTCTGTTCTCAAGCATAGACAGTATTATGCAAAGAAATGGCAGACAGATTTGTTCAAGGATTGCTGACCCACTTACACGGGCTCATAAAGGCGCGGCAGTACATGTGGATGAGACAGCAGCTTTATTTTGGGACCCTTTACGTGCAAATCTGTGCCACATGTTATTCCCAATACAACCACAAGAGGTCGCACGAGTTTGACCTCAAAACCTTTTGTTAAAATCAAGTTTATTTCTTTTCCTCCAGTAAATATTCATTTTAAAAGAAAAATCAATATTTTATTTTATTCTGTTTGCCCCTTTGTTTTAATAATTTTAAAGTTATATACAAATGTGGATTTAGTTTAGAGTTATGCCTTTATTTAGCAACATGTACAGTCAATGGACTTACAAGAAACTTACTGTAGGTCAAATGCAAACTGTTTCCCTATTTTAAATAATTGTAAACACAGCTTTTCTGTAGATTAAATATTTTTGCATTTAACAAATGTACATTTGATTTTATTTTTCTTTTTTCAGAGGATGATTATGTATGATGCATAATCATCATACATGATTATGCGTCATACATAATGATGCATAATCAGCATGTGTAAGACTTCTTGCAGAATAGACACTTAGGTAATTTGCAATAATTTGCCTGAGAGTTTTTTTTTTTTTTTTTATATACAGCCAGGTTGTTCAGAAGTCCGATTCTGAATCTATTAATGGAGCATTTGTCTTTGCTGTTTATGTAAACACAGTCATCAGACAGAGAAAAAGAGAAGGCTGTGTTCAGACCGAGCTGATGACAGCCCCTGGCTCCGCATTGGTGACGAAAGCTGCTGAGCTCCTCAGTTGCCATGGCAGCCAGGGAGAGCAGCCAGACAAAAAAAAAAGAGCAAAGCAAAGGGGAGGTGCTTTGGAAGGAGAAATAGAAGAGAAAGGGTTGGATGGGAACCAGAGAGGGAGGGAGGGATACAGGAGGCTGATTAAGAAACGCAGTGAGAGCAGCAGATAGTGCACGACTACAAACGGAGATAAAGCGCTGGATATAAATGCTCAGTCTACAAGCTCTGGAATAATAACTGCACCAAGCGACGAAAGGAAACAGAAATAGGTGGGGGGAGATTTACAGAGAAGATGGATGTACAGACAGAAAACACGGACCCCCCACCTAATGAATTGCAGCCATCTGGAAAAATCAGAAAAGGATTCAAACTGTTTGGAAAACGTAAACCAGGTAGCATTTTTTCCATCAGAAACAAAGGAGACGGAAACAACAAGTCACCTGTTATCAGGAGTAAAACCTCAGAGGAATTATATGAGACTCCAGCACAAGATTCAGAGCAGGAGCAAGATAAGACAAATGGAAAAGACGTGAAACAAGAAGATGGGGAGCAACCAGAGGAGGAGGAACTCGGTGAAGATGGCGTTCTGGCTTCTGCCCCTGCTCGCACCTCCATCTCTTCAGCCAGCTCGGCCAAGTCCCTTGGTTTCCTCTCGCTGCTGAGGGGTGGGAAAAGAGGAGTGGGGGACCGAAGAGTGCACACAGTGTCGCAGCCTGTGGCTCGGCAACGTCGTGGTCTGAAGGGCCTCTTCAGCAATGTTAAGCTCCGATCGAAGGATAAGGAGGACAAAGAGGAAGCCCCTCCGAGTCCACTTCTCCAGTCATCTCGCACTAACAGCGTGGAAATCATAAAAGAGGACATGACACTCACACCTAAATGCCAGCCTCGTGCTCTGGACAGCCCTGAAACCGAGAGCACAGGACCTGTCCAGAGCTCAGCAACTCCAAACAGTTCTGCCATGACCCCGTCAAAGACCTCAGCTACCCAGGTGGCATCTGCTGAGAACGTAAGTACGACATACGAGCACGTGTCCCCATTGCTTACCCCCGAACCCCCACTGGTACCAGGTGATAACAGCCTGAGCTCACTGCTGGCAGATATCTCCTCTCTCCTGACCTTTGACTCAATCTCCGGGGGTGGAGACATCATGGCTGATGTGGAAGCAGAGTGGGGTAAAGTTAGCAGTGTCATCAGTGCTGACATCCCTCCATCATCTACATCTCCTTTCTTCAAATCGACCCTCTCCTCCTCTCCTACAACCTCCTCAACAGTTAGCAGTGCGGCTACTGTAAAAGCCTCCTCTGTAGCCGTCTCTTCTTCATCTTTGAGTTCTCACTCGGTCGAATTGAGTTCTGACTGTACTCCTGCCAGCACGCAAGGTAAACAATCTCCTGCTCCCACTTCAACAAAATCCTCAACTGTTCCCTCAACATCCGTGACATCTTCCGCTTCCGAGACAATTCAGTCCACAATGAGCTCCATCTCTACCACAACCGCACCTCCTCCATATGCATCAGCCCCTGTAGGCAAAGCTTCTTCATTCAGTCCAAGTTTGACCAGTACAGCTGATAAACAGGCTCCAAAGATTATGCGCGCTCCTCAAATTTCTGCATCTGTAAGTAAACCTGATTGTGTGTCTGTCTCACCTAAACCTGTCCCAGTACCTCACAGTCCTCCCATCGCCGTCACCCAACCTCCCTCCAGTAGTAGTTTTAACGAGGACAAGTCCACTTTTTTCAAACCCTCTCAAAGTTCAGTGGTGGGAACATCCATTGTCCCCCTCACATCATCAGCAACCTGTACGATTGCAACTACATCCTCATCTTCTGCACCAATCCTTTCCTCAAAGATCACATCCGCCTCTCCATTAACCACAACTTCTGGCTCGACATCCAAGTCCACCCTGACCCCTAACCATCTGGACCTTAATAAAACAGTTTCTGATCCTGGCCCTTATTCAACCTTCACTGCTACAATTAAAACCCAACCCAGCTCTGCGTCTGTCCCAGCTCCATCTTCAGCTTCATTAGGCAAAATTCCTCCCACAACCAAAGCCTCCATAACATCAGTTTCTTTAGATAAGATGCTCCCAGCTCAGCCTGCAACAGCAGCTGCCCCCACTCATGTTGCTTCATTATCATCACTGACTCCATTTGCTGTGGGTCAGATGAAAGTTTCTCCTGCTGTTACATCAATTCCTGTGTCAAAAGAACTTTCTGCTCCAACTCATGTTGAAACTTCTCAACCTAAAGTTTGCTCTGCCCCTCCTAAAGCCCCAGTTTCTGTATCTAAGGATCCATCTGGTCTAGCTAAACCGCAGGACTCTTTAGTTAAAGTTCCTGCTGAGATCCCAGTTTCTGTATCTAAAGATCTGTCCGCTCATGTGAATATGCAGGAGTCTTTGTCTAAAGTTGCTACTTCCTCTGATGAAATCCCAGTTTTTGTATCTACAACTCCTCCTGCACCTGGTACGTCCAAATTTTCTGAATCTCAAACCCCTGTGGCATCATCTGTAGATACCCCCCACCCTCAATCTTTCCCTGTTTCTCCACCAAAAGCCACACCCGCCCCTGTTTCCCAGCCTAAAACTCCTGAGCTCAAACTTGCTTCTTGTCCTCCTCCCCCTGTGTCGTGTCAGATAGATACACCATCCTCTGCTAAGGTTAGGGGTTCTGTGCAGGCATCGACAGATAGTCTGGATGGAGCAGGGGGACAGAGGAGCCAAGGTGTGCCGTCAAAAACAAAAGAACAACACCACGAGCTTCCCCCCAAAGAGAAGAAGACACCACAGTCAAAAGCAATGGGTCTAAGTAAAATACCTGTGGTTGGTGGAGGAAAAGTCAGCAGGCAGCCTGTTCGGGAAAACCAGCATGACGAACCAAGCAAGGACCTCACTTCGCCTGTGCTACAAGAGAAACCCTATTTCAACTCACATAATGCAGGGGGAAAAGATAAAATCAGCTCACCGGAGGCAGTTGGGCTAATCTCAAAACAGCTCCAGGAGGAACATCAGCAGCCTCAACAAGCAAAAGTTTCTACAAGTTCAGCGCGTGACTCAAAAATCCCTCTGAAGCATGGCAGCGGGTCTCACACTGCATCACAGGTCTCTCAGACAAAAGAGCCCCCTCGTACAAAGATCCCTGTATCCAAGGTGCCAGTCCGCAAGGCTGGTAACAAACCTGCCACTATAGGAAGCAGCACACAGATAAGAAAGTAAAAAAGAAAAACACACACTGGACCAAAACGATTAATTATGTAAATCATCATTTTAATCCACATTTCAAAACTGTAACTCTTTCTTTACTTTAACACACCAAGAAAAATCAAAGAAATGGGTCAGACAGCATTCAAGCACAAACGAACATCTCTATGGGGAGCTGGAGTAACAATCTGGATCTTTGGTGCTGAGCTGGTCGGACATGCACTCATTGGTCACACCTGAACACCTGGCTGAGGAACAACCAGAGGAAAGGACATCTGGGGGTCACAGACACACAAACAGGGCGAGTGCCTTCTCAAGGGTGCTTTACCTAAAGTCTTTTCTACACTGCTTTTAACTTTTCTTACTCCCACTTTTTGTAGGAACCTTCCATACTTTTATTCTTTTTGACTTTCCTTCCAACTACCAGCCCCTTCTATTTTTTTTTTAACTTTATGTCAGATCAGCATAAAATTATTGCAACAACGAAATTCACATTCCACATCTCTTTACAGATTGATGTAGCAAAAAAATGTGCCATTATTTTTGCACAAGACATTGGACTGTACAGCCTGCTTGCTCATATGTAACATTATAAGATCTTACTGTGAACTGCTGTTGTAGTCGTGAGCGGAAATCGCTCTTTCCAGAGAAACGGACATTATGAGGCCATTATGAATGGCGATGTGGACATTTGAGACAGAGGGAGTGGTGAGACGAGATCGCCAGCTCATACATTGGCACATGTCTGTTTTAAACTCAGTTATTCTCAGATGAGAACAATATCTCTGTGTAGAGAAGCATCTGTGTTGTTCTGTTTCTTATTTAATCAATAAAACAATATGAGTGATCCATTGTATCCTGTCCTTTGCACAGCCTTAGAGCAGAACAGGAATTAGCCCATTTTCCTGCCTCTCTGTTACTCACCCGGATTACCCCCACAGGAGCATCGCTCCAACATCGTTCGCACTCCAAGCTCACTGACCTGAATAGCGAGCCTGTGAATGTCAGCTCGGATCAGCCAATCAGCTGCAAGGGAAAAGCACTTAACATGCATACCTTATTATCAGCAAAAGGGCTTGGGAATGTGTGTCAATGCTATTCTTGGAAGAAAATGGATTTGCTGAATAACTCTTTTGCTTTAGATAAGATTTTAATTTCATCACAGCTAGGAAGGAGCATGTAATTATTCAGAAATTTCCAAAAAGGCAAGAGTAAGTGGTCTGACCATTCCCAAAGCTATCCCCACTAAAGGAATAGATTAGGATTTATAAAGGAAGTTCTGTTAAAAGCCTATAAACATTAGATAACTCTCCAAGTGTCATTTTGTATGATGGTGCATTTAGTTTGTCACTGATGCCTGATCTGGGAGTAAAGCCAAACTCAGAAAGAGCAGGAATTAGCAAGACAGAAAACAAGAGGGATTCACGACTTG
>CAEGAG010200521.1:0-12669 GCA_903067065.1 Brachyrhaphis terrabensis
TGGATGGATGGATGGATGGATGGATGGATGGATGGATGGATGGATGGATGGATGGATGGATGGATGGATGGATGGATTTAATGCCCTTTCATGAAAAGATTTTCAAATTTTTCAGCAGAAATAAGTGGATCCAGCCACTTGGCCCCTGTGCACACCGAACGTAAGAGGAGAACCCTACCACAGCTACCTGGCGAAGAACTTAATCTGGGAAGAAAGACCCAGGGTGGATGTCTGAACACAGATATGGGTGAAAAGCAGGATACAGAGCCTCAGGAGAAAGAGAATCAAGATGAAAGGCTATCCAGAGGAAAGAAACAAAGTGTTCAAGGCACTGGAGGTGTGGGCAGTCAGAGCGGTAGCCCAAGTCGATCTTCTCCGGCCAAATCACAGGACAGTGGTGGTGGTAAATCAAGTCAGTCAGGTGTCCTGAGCAAAGTTCCTCCACGTCCACTGACCAGTGGACAGAAGAGAATGGAGGAGGCGAGGAGGAGAAAGAAGGATGAGGAGAAGGCTAGAGAGAGTACCGGGAAACCATTACTGAGGCAGGAGAGTTTCACTGTGGAGAAACCGAGCTCCAGTGTACCCATAGAACTTATTCCACGTATTGATGCCTACACAGGAACAAAAACTCAGAGTAGGGACGGGGGCATAGACAGTGTCTCTATGCAGAAAGACTCAGAAGCTGTGGCAGCTTTTCTAGAGAGCACTGTGTCAGACCAAGGTGATCCACCAAGTCAGTCTATTGAAGGTTCCATGTCTCCAGAGTCAGACGTAGACACAACAAGCACAGTTAGCCAAGCTGATGGTGTTAGAAAAGTAGTTCAGAAACGCAGGATACTAGCAGGACAGCAAAAGGAGAGAACAGTGGTCTGCACCTCTAACAAAGGCCCTACTAGGAGCAGAGAGCCTCTGGACAGGAGGGGGAAGAACAGAACCTCTGGCCCTCAACAACCAAGTCACCCCTCAACATCCCTGGACCTTACTGACGATGACATCAACTCCAACTCCCTCCTTTCTGACTCACAGCCTATCTCCACCCAAGAGTCAAGGAGTTCAAACCTTAGAGGCCAAACAGTTGGCGCCAGCACCAAGTCTAGTCGGGCCAAGATGACACAGCCGTCACCTTCTTCTGCCCCAAACAAAGCCAGTAATGTTCCCAAGCCAAGACCTACACGGACATCCCTGTTGAGGCGAGCCCGGCTGGGGGAGTCATCAGATACCGAACCTGCTGATATGGACCGGATGTCTGTGGCTTCTGAGGCATCAACTGCCAGTTCCACATCCAGGACAGGGATAGCAAGAAGGGGAATGTCTAGAATAGAGGCTCTAGCACAACCACGGAGACCAAGGGTTGGGTCTCCATCTGCCCAGAGCGACTCGGAGACCACCGTGGCTAAAAGCAGAGGGCTGAGCGGCCGAAGTGCAGCAGGAGATTATGCTCTCAGACAGGGCTTGAGAGGTTCAAATGTGGCTTCACTATCCGGACCCAGAGCCAGAGCTAACAGTGCCTCCAAGCTGCCTGATAAAACTAAAGGAACATCATCGTATGGGCATATTACACCTGCATGTAAGTGGAAAATCTTTCAGCAGAATCCATCTTGTCTATCACTGAAATCTGTTCAACAATCTCTTTGGTGTCAATACCTGTTTCCATCATTGTTATTTTATATCATTGTTCATTTTGAATTGTATAAACATTAGAAAATGTTCATGGAAAATGACAGAATGACTTCTTTCATTTTGCAAAAACGTTTTTATGCTCATTTGACTTTTCCAAAAAGGAAATAATGTCATTTAGTGTAGTTTTCTTTCATAATCGATCACTTTGCTCCTTATCATCCAAATGTGCTGGTTTTGTTTGTTTCAGTTAATATTTACTGTAAAATGCAACATCAGCACTGATTTTCAGACATTTTTGAAGTCCAAGTTTTCTTGCTGGTTTTTCTGGCACAACAAAAATGTTTAGAATTTTTCTTTTCAAAACCTTTGTTTGCCTTGAAACCAGTCAACCCACTCGTGCCTAGATGATGTTATCTTCATAGTCTTCATAACCAGAAATCTTTGTGTGTTGAAGGTTTAGCTTCTTTCGTATCTTCTTTTAAGCTGGGACTCGGTGGCGCCGTGTTCCTGTGGAGTATGCATCCACTTCTGAGGATGAGTATGGCTCAAATCGCCACAAATCCAAGCAGGGGCCTACGAGGCCATTCCCTTCGACCCGAGTTGCCCAGTTAGGAGGTTCAGCTCCAGCAACACCCAACCCTGCAGGGCTGACCAGCTTGAAGCAGAATTCCAAGGACCAGGATGAGTATATGAGAGACTGGACAGCGCACAGTGAAGAAATAGCCAGGTGCGTGGGTGAGAAGAGCTCAAAAGCATGCAATATGAAGTCCATTTTTAGATGCAACAATGAGGATGTTACTTCCTTCCAAAAACGCTGTTGTTACTTTTGCCGCATGGGATGTTTTTTTATTGCTTTTTATTTGTGCAGTTCTGGTCATAGTTTCTGGTATGTGTGAGTATGAGGTATGGGATGATAAACACAAGCACATAAAAAGGAAGTTGATATTTTTAAGTGTAATGTAATGATGTCATTACTTTTACTTGTTAATCAGGATCAGCCAGGATTTAGCCAAAGATTTAGCAATGCTGGCACGAGAGATTCATGATGTGGCTGGAGAGATCGACTCAGTCAGTCCTGCAGCAACTGACTCTGGAGCTCTGGTATAAACACATCACATTACATGAGCGTCTACACTGCTGACCAAACACATATTTATTTACAGGAATGTACAACTGAGCTGACATTTGAATTTATTGTTATTATTATTATTATTATTATTATTTTTAAATTCCTTTAGTTGGAGGAGTCAGTATTTGATGATGGTTTGGATCTGGGTGGTTCCACCGCAGAGCAGAGCAGGATTCTGGCAGGTGAGGGGCGAACCGTGGAGCTACGACAACGAAGCTCAAACGATCAGAGCTCTCGCTCTATCCGTCGACAGACATGGAATAGAGACGATGTGAGTCTGAGGCTCATTATCAGTTAGTTGTACATTTGCACAGGCATTTTACATATAAGAGAACTTGCTGAGGAGGACAGATTACTTAAAGTCAACAACTCTATGCAGTAACTTGGGTTTTCCAGTTGGCTTTATTTGATCCACTGACTGTGACTGTTATTAGAATCGTATTGGACTGTATGAGACTTTGTAATTTGATTCTACTGCAATAAATTGGACTAATTTAAATTTAAATTGAATTTTATTCCTAACTTTTATCTATTCCATATTGGATAAAAAGTCGCTTGCTCATGCCCATGTCCAATGCAAGGTACTGCATGTATCCCCAGTTTCCACAATTCATTTATTCATTCTGACCTCAGAAATACAAGTTAAATGTAAAGAGAATAATATAAATAAATGAACTTAAATTGTAATCATTCCTATCAGAATGATTACAGTTAGAACTTTTTTTTCCATTTTGTTTTTTCATTTTTATTCACCAGCTGTACCTTGACAATGTGCTGCTTGCTTCTGTGACTCAACTTTCGACCAGAATACGACAGTCTGTGGACAAAACTACCTGCAAAGTCAGGTAAGCCTTCTAAACTAACTGCTTACTTACTGGCTGTTAACACAGAAATAAATTACTGTTGTGTATTTATGTATTCTGTGTTTTCTGTTAGAACTGGACAAATTGGCAAAGTCTGAGTGACAAATCAAAGAGATTTTCTCTGTCAAACAAAACTACATTTTCTCATTAGGATGAAAGCTGAACGATTTTAGGGTTTTACAATCTGCAGACAATGCCAGAGAGAAATGATCTGAACTGTCAGCTAATACTTCTAACAATAGCTATATTAAGCATTTTTCTTCTATTGTGCTTTTATCTATTTTTAACTGAACTCGGCCTCCAGGATTCTTTTCAAGGATAAGGAAAGAAAATGGGATGAGATTGAGACCAAACTGCAAGCAGAGCATGACTCCTTAGTTCTCAAGAGCTCCAACAAGGTGATGAATATTTCTAATATTCTCACAGTTATTCCTCTTGATTATACTGCTTGATTTTTAAGCGGGCTTTTTGCTGTCTGTCAGATGTTAAATTATTTTGAAGTTATTTGAACTTTGCACCTATCACATGTATGAATTTCGGCATGATGCTAACTCGATCCAATAAGCACTTCGGAAGTGAAACAGATTGCTCACCCAGCTATGTTTATTATTTTATTGATAATGCGAGTACTCAAGCAAGACTTTGAAACATAGCCAAAATATATTCCTTTCTACAACTATTGCTTTTTCATTGTTACAGTGTTTTAAATACAGCTAATTACAGTAAAATCCACTTGATGCACAGTCCCATTAGTTCATGGCCATTTTTAACAATATAAATCAGTGTACAAATTAAATTTGTTAGCTGACCAATGTCCTATTTTTAAACAAACCTTGTTTTTCACCCTGTAGTGTTTCAAATGCTGCTAAATACTGTTTCAGGTTAAAAAATATTTTATTAGTGTAATTTATCATTTTTTTTGTAATCTAAAATAATCATTTACTCATAGTTGCATAGTCAAAATACCTAAATCTAAATTCTACCAATTGCTTATTAATACGAATATTACTCATTTCCTTTCCTTAGTTGCCTGATGTCACTAAACAACATCAAACCCAAAATTAGAAATACCCCTTAGAATTTTGGTCCCATGTTGTCTATTCTGATGTAACAGTTCTAGAAATCATTAGCGAGTCTACATATCTATTTTTTTATTACTGGGGAATCTAGCTCAAGGTTAAGACGATTTACCAAGTTTGTCAGTCAGATTGCATGTAGTCTTCACATTGCACACTTCTGCTACCATGAACATTACATAGTTCACACTCCAAACACTAGATGGCATTAAAGCACTTCTAAGAGTATCCGTAGTCAGTATCAAATAACATTTGGTATTCATACACCACCTTGACTTTATTCACAATGAAACAGGTTCAAAACTAAATAGCTTCACTAGTCCATAAGGGGTCAACAATTTTTTTCATTTTTGTAGTGAAAGACTAAAATGTCATTTTAGAATTAATTACAGTGATATTTTGAACTTTATCAAAGATATACACTAGTCTCATGTATTCTTTTGTTACTACTTCACAATTACTCACCACATCATGATGATATATCCTGCAGGGACTCTTAACGCAGTGATGACTTAATTCGTCCTTTGGGATGCTCTTTGCATTTTGTATTCCTTTCCTTGTCGGTTTATTGGGTTCTTCTCAGTTAAAGGTTACTGTTTCTTTAAGAGATACTGACGTTTTCTGTTTGGTCTGGATGTTTGTTCATAGCTAAAACACAGTTGTAGTTAAATTTGGTGCTCCAGAATAAACGACACACATTTAGTGGAGTCAAAAACAAAAAAGAGGTAGCAGAGGTGTTTCTTTCGCATCCTCCACAATCTCAATAAAATGCATTAACATAAAAAAAGACCTGTAAAGACCTGTGGTTGCTTTTGCAAGATGTTGAAGTTGTACTCGTATTCACTACTTATTTCAGATAGTAGATCACCAAAGAATATGGAGAAAAAAGTTACAAGTTTAGCCCCATTAAAAGTTTCTCTGGTGTAGGGAGACAAATTTTACTCAGTGTGTCCTCACATGAACCTAGAACAGAAATGTCAGACCAAGTCACAAGTCATAAAGCTTGTAAAACATTACTCTTTATAAAAACCTCAGCTCCAATTTTTTCTGCAGCAAAAAGAGATTAGTTGAGCTGATTGGTTCAGTGCTTGAGCTCCTTAATTACTTAATCAATCACATCCTCAAGCATCCTTCATCTGTCTAAATTATGTTCTTACCAGGAGATTTCAACCATTATTCAAGACCTGAAGAGTGTGGAGAAGCAACTTTCAGGTATGGGCGTAATAGCCCTTCATCACAAAAATAAGCTGCCATAAGAAAATTATTTTATGCATAGTATTTCTTGTGAATTTGGTGCTGAATGATGCCGAAGTTATGTTGCTTGGCTGTTCTGCTCCAAACGAACAGTTATCGATATGATGGTGGACCCAGACGGCACTCTGGATGCCCTGTCCAGCATGGGTCTGACAAGTCCTCTAAGTGACCAGAGGATGAGTCCTGGGAGTCAGCAGGGGGCACCGGCGTTGCATTCCAGAACAGAGACAAAGACATCCAGCGCACTGTCAGCACCCAGGTGTGAAGAATTTTCTGGCGAGTTCTGTGGATCCTCAGAGCGTACAGAAGACACAAAGCAAGACAAGAGTGTTACATCCTAAAACTGACAAAGAAAATTACATCCAATGGTTTTTTATATATAAAAACTGACAGGACATCCTTGGAAAAGACATTGGTGTGGGGTTTAGTTATTTTTATGGCTTTTTTCTCGCTGAAGATATAAGAAGGTGAGTGAAGCTCTTGTCAAGGTAAAGTTTGTTGACTGTGTTGTCAAATGTATCATTTTGGATCTTCAGCTTGTCAAAGGAAATGCAGTTAAGAAAAGACTGAAGTATTTACCATGAGCCATGTGTCTTTGTGCTGCAGGTTATTTTTGTCCAATATACTTAAAAAATATGAGAAAAAAGCAGACTGACGGAGTGTTAAAACTGAGCTTGTCTTGGTTTTAAATGACCTCAAGTCCCCATTACAGACACAAAGTCCCATAATAGTAAAACAGACACAGAATTTAAATTTATAGGGCAGATATCCTGATTTTCTTTCTTTGCTTTTACAGACATACAGCTTCCTGTAGATTCATACTTAATTTTTCTGATTCCATAAAATATTTATACACACTTTGGAAGTATTTTGTTTTTACTTTTAACTTTAACTAATGACGTCAAGCTAATTGGTTCGGTCCAACAACTAGTGTAATGTAATTCAATCTATGAACATGAGTAGATGTTTAGTAGTGAGAAACCACAAATAAAAATGAAAAACACCAAAAGACAGTCTAGTCATGCCTAATCAACTTTATGCTCACAAACAGCTCAAGTGACCTCAGTGGTCTGGCTGCTGACTCCCTACTGGAGGTTTATTACTTACTTTATATTAACAACATCTTTTCCTTTTTGATAAGAACTCTCACACATTTCTCTTCAACAGGTCTTTTCCAATATACTGTCAGAAACTTTGTATCCAGGTTACAGGTCATCATACATATAAGATTCTAATTTTCTGTTTTGAGCGGTGTGACTACATAGGCTTTGTTTTGCTTTCAACAACAAACTGATTTGATTATTTTTAATTGTTCCAATATTTAGAGGTTTTATGGATCTACAATGTGATATTTGCCCTTTAAAGAGATCCAATTGTATCAGAACAGAAACAAAACAAATCTGATTAAGTGTCCTTTTTTGCTGCCATAGTTATTTATTTAAATAAATATAAAGTACTTTTCCATGTCTTTGCTGTTTATCAGTCTTTCTCTGTATTGACTTTTAAATCTCAAATCTCCATTATGATTTCTTAGGAAATGTACTGGCCTTGCAGGGTATCTTTAGTTACATTTTCTCTTAATGTCCTCTCCTTGTGTTAATGTGGTTGAAATTTAGTGCATCAGAACAGAAACTGGTTGTTGTTAGAAAATATAAAGGCAAACGTAGCTCATGGGGTCGATTTTTCTCTTGCAAGCAAATTTTGTCACAAGTGCCCTGGATCAAACAATCAGTGGAGACAGTAGGAAATCAAGGGGAGGTGGAATTTGTTCCTTAGGAGGCTTGAAGTGCTGATAAGCTTGTATCGTCTTATTAATCTTTGCGGGACCAGGACATGACGTTCCTAAATGACACACATTTATCATGTTTATGTCTTTCACCAAAAGCAGGGTTTAAAACCAGCTACCAGGACATGAGAGGTTCCACAAACGGACCGCAAACAAAATGTTGTGTTAGAACCAGCATAGACAGGGACTACCTCTGAGTCCTGCAGCTGCATTTTACTATTTATAATGCAACCAAACAGGTGACTGTGTAATGACCGTAGGCTTTCCAATGTCTTGCCTCATACCAATGTTTACACTTGAATGTACCCTAAAAAGATCTACTTAAAAAAAAAACTTTAGCCAAAACAGTTTTAATAGAGACAAATTACTTTGTGCTCAGCACACTTTCTCTATAATTCTGAAAATTTGTTGAAGCATTTGATGATGTTTCTTTTTCTTTTTTTGACGTTTGTATGACTTTATTTTGTAATCTTGTTGGGTTAGATGTTGACCTTGCAATACATGTCTCGTTTGTCTCATTTACAATAAAATGCATGATCCTCATGACCTATTTTTGGACTATCTTTGCTATTATGTAACTGGATAAAAAACTACTTTTGGAAAGTTATTTGCAAATGACTAAAGCTGCTTTATAAATTGCAGATTTGGATTTTCTATGCAAATATAACCAACTTTTGAAATATGACGCAGAGAGAGGATGAAATTGGGATGGTTTAAATCTAAATGCTGTAGATTTATACAGGTTTTTGAAGTTGTGGTACATTGCTCTTGGGTAGTTCATTTTTAGTTACTCTGTGGTTGGAGTTTAGATACTTTAGACCTGTACAATGCATAGCCAAATCTTTAAAAACATATTTTTTTTGGCGCAGCTAAAACCTCTGACAAAAGTAAGAGAAGATCATTTAATTTGAGTGAAAACCAGAAAGCCCCATCTGTAGTTTTATTAATTGTTTTATAACTCCGTAGTTTGGTGTCGTGCATATTGAGAAAGATAGAGTTTAATTTACTTTAAATTCACCATTCAGTCTATAGCACTATGCAGCGTTAACATATAAAAAGAAATGCTGTTGCTGCTTTACAACATCTTATTCTGCATAAGAAAAATCAATTTGTTTCACCATGAGTTCATTTGAAATTATGCAGAAGATAATAAATTATTAGATTTAAGCCAATAAGAAAACTGTGTCACTGTTTAGCTTCCTTTATCCTCCTCCTCCTCCCAGAATCCCTCTTGGTCTCTAACGTCTCACACTCAGCTGTTCCTCTTACTGCCGTTTGTTTCTCACACTTTCTACAGAACGAATAGGATTTTAGAGGTCACCATGTCAAAGTTAACCCACTGCTAATTGCATGTCTCCAGACTTTCGGCTTCACTTCCTCAATCCGTTTTTTTTCCTTCTACAATCAGCTCTCAGCACCTCTGCAGGTGTCCATTGGAGTGGAAATGGCTTCTCTGAATTCCTACCAATTTACAAGGTGCTAGAATTGGTTACCATTATTCTCGCTGCTTACAGTCATATCAATAAATTACAATATATGTTATATTTAGGCTCATTTGTCAGATTAAAAGTACCTTTTGGAAGTTGACAACCTTCTGAAAAGGTTGTCAACTTAAACTTAGAGCTAGGTGTTAAACGTACTTTTCACTAAGGCTACCTTTATGTATTACAAATGTTTCTTTTTTTTGTTGGTCTAATTTTAAATGTTATGTTTTCATTAAGTGTAAAATTATTATAATTGACAGAAATGAAGGCTGCAAAAAATCCCTCTTTGTGTAATCTATTTAATGTGTTTGACTAAGTGATAAAGTTCTTAAAATAAATTTGCACTTTTCAAAAATATTCTAATTTACTGAATGGCTTCGAAAGAATACATCGCTGCAGAAGTCACTATTTTTGTAGCTCTTTCTGAACTATAAAGTTAAAAAATGAGCTTGCACATATGAAACTGTAATGAATATGGATAAAAACATCGTTCAGTTGTGCCCTGTGTGATATTCAGTGAAACTGATTAAGCACCTCTGTATCCTTATTCTGAAAAAAAGAAAGGATGAATGATGCTACCCCTTCGTTGTGCATTTACATATTTCACTCTTTTTTTATTGATGAAGCCTTTCCTCTTCGGTTATTAGAGGGGAAAAAAGTGAAAGACTGGGTGGTTCAGATGAAAAAGTTTCAACACTGGTCAGCAGAAGGCCCAGCAGAGACTGTACTTCGTTTGGCAACTCAAGTGAAACGACCTTCCAGGGACGCGGTTGGTCATAGTCTTCACAGCCATTATTCACTCTGTCCCGTCTTCGTCCATCACTGTCTGGCTTGGCTCAGCGACAAAACAGGACAGGTTTAAACTGCAGCTAACAATCAAGTCTACAGATAAGATTCCCCCCCATCCAGGGCTTTTACAGGGCTATGGTCAGGAAAATGGTAGCTAACATCTTTGCAGACCCCACACATCCTGGACACACATTTTTAGTATCAATATAAGTGTCTTCATTGAGGTCAAATTCTTTGTTTTTATGTCTAAACTTGGAGAATAAGGCTAATTCTAGAATAAAAATGGCCTCACTGCATATATATTTTCACAGTAATGTTCTATAGACAGAAGACAACACATGAACAAGGATAAGTAGTTTTCACCAAATAACAGAGGCTGACAACATGATTTGCAGTAAATAACATTTCTGAACTATCACGTTTGATTTCTTCCTTTGTGCCTGTGGCTTTCTTCACAGCATGGTGTACGAAAGGTTTCTTTAAGCCAGTGGTTCCCAAAGTATGGGGCGCGCCCCCTACGGGGGGCGCAGTGCCATTGCAGGAGGGGCATGGGAAGCGTTATGGATGAATGGGGGAAAAAATAACTGTTACATGAAAGTGTTTCACTGTAAAGATGGTTTGTAGTTAGTTTTGTTGCAACCTGAAGTGTGAAATAAATTTCAGTAGAGTTTGAAAACATAATATGCGTATAGCTTTATGTCTGGTTGAACGATGTTTGTGCCCAGTTGATTTTTTTTTTCTTTTTTGGGGAGATTTTATTATAATCCATAGGGGGGGCCAGAAGAAAATCTTTGGGAACCACTGCTTTAAGCTGAAGCTACACTCCTTCAGGCTTTCTCTGTGCCTCCCCGTAGCGATGTTTTCTGTAAGGAGCAAACCTTTGGAAAAGGTAAATCACATTATGTGAATATATATCATTATGTTGGAACATCTTCTCACACTTTGAGCTATCACATTATTCCCCATCAGGTCCTGCTACAACGCAATCAGGCAGAAGCTCTTGTTGCACCTTCATCCTGTAGAAGAGCAGACTGGAGCCTACTGTCTCCCTCCTCCCACCTGGGAAGCTGTATTACATTGACGAGCTGCACACAAAGACACACACACACACCCTCCCCTGTGAGTATCGGAGAGCGAACATGTTCTGGTGTTTCTGGCTACAAACAAGCGAGGTGTGTACTGAGCGTCAGACAGCAGAGAGACCAGAAGCAGCTGATTCAGCTTTTGAAAGACAGATTAAAAAAGAGCAGAAGGGAGGACAGAAGTGACAGCGTCTTCCAGTGTGTGGATCAGAGAGTGTCTTCACCCCCCACCAGACAGCATCAGTCCACAGGTCATTAATGGAGCTGTCAGCTGATATTCGGCTGGAGGGACAAGATGAAGCCACCCCAGCTCTGTTGGCCTGCGAGTCCCAGGTGAAAAGCAGCAGCTACAGCGCCGTCCAGCAGCAGGGCTACTCTGCAACCATCCTCCTACGACATAAAGACAAAGTGGAGAGGGTGAGCAGCCTGACACATGGCTTGGATGTCCAGAAATTATGTTTGCTTTTTGGAGAGTAAAAAAAAAAGTGTTTTCAACTGACTTTAAATGCAAAAAAATTACAAATTCAGAACATTAATCCTGATAACCAAAATAATGTAAAATGTAAATGCTGAGAAATTCAGTCTAACATAATATGACTCCACTGGAAGGCTGCTCAGTATGTACGCCTGCAGTTCATCTGTCTTCATGAAGGTGAATTGCCTTTACGTGCAGCAGAGCTCCATTGCCTCCTGCAGGAATTGATTACCTTTTTTTTTCTTTTTACCTTTGCTGCATGTTTAAATGGAAAACACCAATCTCAAAGACCTTTATATCAAGCAACAGGAAAAAATACCTGTGTTGATCATATAAAAGATTAACCCAGAACACACAATTGTACCATTTTGCACATAAAAAACTTTTTTAAAGAGTTTTCACAGCTAATAAGGTTTTAATGCTGGTGGTTTTTATGTAGCAGAATTAAGCTGATTGAAAGTGGCTGCTGAGTGTACTGTTATTACCTCCTCATGCTGTGAATATTTGCATCTCATTCAAAACTTTCTTCTTCATTCACTGAAACAATCTGCAGACCCAACCTCACATTTTCAATTCTTTAAAACAAAAGGGTTAGCTTGGCCCCCCGCTGGGTTTCCTTGACATCTTCCTTCATTTTTAATGCATTCGTGTTCAGACTGATGCCTGACACGGCACAGAGACGCACACATCAGATGGATTCAGGGGAGTTTCTAACACAAATGAAAGACTGTAAATATTAACCTTGCTGAGTTAACCAGAGAGCGTAGAGTTAAACTGCACAGGTATATGATAGATCAATAAATCAGCGGTCTGAGATGAAGATAGTTCAAATGAGCTTCAAGCTGGAATTTTCTTAGTTATTAAAATTGTGCAGAAATGATTTCAAGTCAGGGAAAGACTGACTGGTAAAGCAAACAGAAAAAATACCAGGCTGAATTCAAGCTAAGTAATCGTCTTCATCCTGTTTGAATTTGATCCTGATTGAAGTTTTTCATTTGCGATTCAGAAGCATCCATCCATCCATCCATCCATCTATCCATCCATCCATCCATCCATCCATCCATCCATCCATCGTCTTTTGCACTGCCTATACTTGGAGGGTATTTAGGGA
>CAEGAG010200583.1:0-14062 GCA_903067065.1 Brachyrhaphis terrabensis
TATAGATCCAACATGGTGGCCCTACAGATCCAACATGGTGGCCCTACAGATCCAACATGGCGGCCCTACAGATCCAACATGGCGGCCCTACAGATCCAACATGGTGGCCCTACAGATCCAACATGGTGGCCCTACAGATCCAACATGGTGGCCCTATAGATCCAACATGGTGGCCCTACAGATCCAACATGGTGGCCCTACAGATCCAACATGGCGGCCCTACAGATCCAATATGGCTGCGCTGCAGATCCAACTTCCTGCCCAGACTGGAGTTCATCCTCCAGGGTCGTTTAATAAATCACTGAATCTTCGCTGCTCATCTCTGGATCTTCACAGCAGCTCAGATAAAATAAAGCTCACACAGAAAAACATATTACGTTTTCAGTTTTTCTTCCTCCCAGGGATTTATATCAAAGCTAAACTGGGTTATGTTTCCTCCTCTGAGAGTATGTAAGCTTCTGAATAGGATCTGTTTAAATCTCCATAATCCTTGACACAGAAATGAAACAATGTTTGATCAGCGAAGTCGCACTCCTCCCGTCTGTCATCCTGCTGCAGTCAGACGAGACGGAGAGGAAAAGCAGAACTGAATCCTCCTAACGTCTCTTCGGACCATCAGGACCCATTAAACAACGCAGAAACTTTAGTACGAGTTTCATTGGTCAGATAAACATCTTCTTCTCTTACTGTTCACTATGTTGCATTTTCACAAAGTTCCTCATAATGTCAGAAAAGGTAAAAGTAAATATAAATGTTTAATTTGTACATTTCACAGGTTCAGGTCGTATCGTTCTATTAGATTACTACAAGTTGCATTTCCTGTCAAAGCATATCAGAGTTTTATATATTTTTACATTTAGGTTTTATTTGCTCTGCAAAGAAAAGCTGAAACTTTTATTCCGGATGGATTCATGGAGGAGACGTCATGAGGGCAGGAAGGTTTCCTAACATTTTCTCAAATTTAAACACATTTCTGTTAAACTAAACACAATATTTACCTGTCAACACTCATGAATCATCATATAATGTAAATATGCCTGAGTTAATTAAAATGAGCTCATTTTCATCAGCGGTCAATTTGACCGTTCATAAAACTGAAGTAAAAATGAACTGAATTAAAATCATGCAACACAATCTTAATGAGTAAAACAAGGTTAATATTACAGAAATGTGATCAAATTGATTATACTATAGTTATATTCATATATACATATGGAAAGCTGAATCAATAGAATAAAACTTGATGATTGAAGAACAGATTAAAACTATAAGTATCTTTGCAGCTGAGCTCATATTTACTCCATAAGCCAGCAGCAGAAGGGTTAACGGGTTTAAAACGATGCTGTTCAGAAGCAGATGATCATTTTTAGATCATTCTGGTGGGGATGATAAATAAATAAAACATTAATCATAAACTAAAACAGTGTGTGTGTAACGTCTGTAAACCTGCCATGAATCAGAGATGATCTGATTTATGCTGCAGTTTGTCTGCAGACGTTCCCTCACCACGTTTCACCGAGACCAGAACATCAGGAAACAGAAGTTTGTGGCTTCATTTTCCTTCCTGTCTTTTATCTTTGTGGCCCAGATTTATCAGACTGGACCGCCGGTTCTGTCTGAACCCGGAGCCAGCGTCGGTTGGGCTGGAAACCCCGACGCCCCCTCAGAACATCGATAAGCAAAAAAAGATGAAATATATGAAATATTGACCTGATTCTGCTGCAGAAACCAGAGGACTGGAACTGCTGGCTGCTGATCCATTCATAAAAAAACAGGTTCTGGTACTGGTTCTGGTTCTGCTGGGGTCCCTTAGAAACTTTTGAACTAATTTGAATAATAATAATTCAACGTAATTGTCATTGCAACGTCACAAGTACAAGCAATGAAATGTGGTAGACCAGGCTGGATTTGAACCAGGCTCTCCTGGGGTCGGGGGTCATTTGCTTTAACCACTGCGCCAAATGAGCTTAATAACTAGGTTAATTGATTGAACTGAAATGATTTTTTGTTGATGATTGTTATAGAAATAAAGTGAATTTAACTCTTTGGCTTCATTTTAAACTAACTTTCCTTTTTCCTTCCTCTGCAGCTGAAATTAAACCGTTATTCTGTGAACTGCTCCATGTTCAATGCGGCATGGAAACATGAAGAATAAAACTTTTCTGACTCACAGCATCAAACTTTAGTAATCGGGGCTTTTCAGGCTAATAGCTGCTTGAAGAGCTGCTGTAGTGGAAAGCTTCACTCAGTAAGAGCTGTTGACAAATATGGTTTTATTCTGCGCTCAGCGAGGAGGAGAGGGGCCGCTGGGGGGCGGCTGGGGGGCCGGCGGGGCCCGAGATAAGAGCTGCTCTCTGCACATAATGACAGCGCCGCCTCACCTGGACCTGCCTGACTTCACTGACGGCCTCTCTTCCACTTAGCAGAGACATTTCCTTCCAGGCAGCCGGCGTCGTCTCACCTAATTATCCTGCCCTCGACCTCAGCGCCTCACTCCTCCGGTCCGCTCTCGGCTCTCTCTCCTCCAACGCCTCCTCCTCGCCGCTGCCCTTTCCAAACCTCCTCAGGACTCGGAACGAGTCACAACTCTTGACTCCCGGAGATAAATCCTGAATTTTGAAAAGGTCTGGTGTTTCTTTTCTGTTTGCAGAACCATTAAAATGAGCGAGTATCAAAGAGCTGTAAATGTTTAGTCTGTCTGTCTGGAGGTTCAGGTCCGTCAGATTCTCACAAAGCAACATTTTACCTTTCAACTTAAAGCTACGGTAAATATTTATTATAGACTCCATTTTCTTCCACTTTGAACTTCTGTCTGAAGAGAATCAAGATTATTATTATTGTTATGAAGACTGAAGATTATTATTGTGTTTGTGTCTGTGATGAACCCTCAGGATGACCTTTCAGGATGACCCCTCAGGGTGACCTTTCAGAATGACCTCTCAGGATGACCCCTCAGGATGACCCCTCAGGGTGACCCCTGATTTCTGATCAGAAAGATTATGAAATGAATATCATAACACTAGGAATTGCTTAATGTGAATGTTTTAAAAATGACTAAAAAACAGAATCACAGATTTGTAGCCGTTTATAAACCAGGTTCTCTTGACCCAGTCGTTCTTTGCAGAATTTAATTTGAACTTTGACCCTGGAGGACGTTTCAGCTGAGCTCTTTAAGGCGCAGCGGCTTGGAGACGTTTTATTTTTCATTTTATTCCCAACAAATTAAAGTGGAAATATTTGGTACAAACCAGAGAGTCCCATTGAAAACTATTTAAAACTTTTTGCTTCGTCTTTAACCTCAGTAGATCAAACCGCGTCTTTTCAGCAACTCCACTCGTATTGCACATTTTTCCTGTTTTTTGATTTGAGGCCAAAATGATTAGCAAACTTTATGTTTGTATTTAAATGAGGCAAATGTGATGCAAGTTTTTGTTTACCATAATCTAAATAATTTAAATATTGAATGCTCAGTTTATTATTGCGCATTTAAAAAAGTTTAGATTATTTTTGTCCTTGTGAAAAAAGTTTGCACATCCCTGCGTTAGATAAGATGGTGGAAACTGAAAGAAAAAGAGTTTAATGATGGATGATGACGGAGCTGAAGGTGGATGTTTCCGAACAAATGGACAGAAATAACAGACGAGATTTTTTAAGGCAACAGAGATCTGATCCTTTAAGATGATCAGCAACACGCTTTAAAAAGTTTGGGATGTGATGGAAAAAGATGTTTGTGCTGAAATGTATGGAAAAAACTGGAAACATGGTGGACATGCTGATCCATCAGAGGGAAAATTCCTATTTTTACCAAACTAAACAAAACATTTTCATTTCTTTCAAAGACCAATCAAAACACTGAAAAATAATCCCATAAACTTCTTCCTGATTATCCGTCTGCGTGGAAAACACTTTAAATCTGATCCGTCTTCTATTTTTACATGAGGCATCGACAGAGTTTCACCTCGTCATGTTCTTCTGTTTTAATGATCAAACTTTGGTTTGTCGTTTCCAGATATTCTTTAATTTGTTTGTTCTCTCAGCTGCTCTTGTTTCCAGTCTGGTGAAAATAATTCACCCGTTCTGGTTTTCCATCGACTGTTTCTGCTGGAGCTCAATTAAATCAAAAAGCAACAGGACAAAGACTTGTGATGCACGTTTACCCTGAGCCCCCGCGCCGCCACGGCGCCCCCTGGGGCTCAATTTATCTGGAGGAACACGCAGCTTAAAAAATACAAACTGTGATTGACATCTCTAACCTTCATTGGAGTGTAATCTTCATCTTTAGCACCCAGAGATCTAATTAATTAGGAAGAATCTCATTTCCTCACTAATGCAACTGGACATGAGCATGACAGAGCCGTGAGAGAGGAAGAGGAGGGGGAGGAAGAGGACGGCGGCGCTGAACGAGGAGCTTCACGCCACCCTGGCTGATCAGACGCTGCAGCTTCATGACGGCTCGCCTGCTGACTTTTCCCTGCGATGCTGCGTTTCTGCTGCAGCCACCATGGAAGCGTGAAATGATTCTGTGACTGAAATCGCTGCGGCACAAACAGCCTTCGTCTCTCAGTCATTTCAACCAAACTCAGCTCTGAAGCAGGAAACGCTTTAAACTGGAACCGGATGCTACAAACATCAGCGCCCGGCGTCTGGATCCGGAACAGACGCCGACCACGAGAGTCAGAACCATGTCAAAATGTCACAAACACAACAAAACAATAACCAAAAGATCTTTATGCTTTGTATCCATAGCAAACACGAGTCGTCTAAATTTTAATTTCCATCTCACAAAAACGTTTTATTGAAAAAGTTGCAGGTTTATGAAGAGCAAAGAGATTTTTAAATGTCAGCCTGAGATGAGTTCCTTTGATATGAAGATGATTATTTCTGTAAGATTCATGAAACCTGAAATAAACGGCAGAAAGCTTCAACGTTTCCATTAACAGAAACATGTTTTCACAGGAAATGGAAACTTATAGATTTTGGCACCGTTAAGAGATTAATTCTGCCTGAGCTCAGAGAAAGATTTACTTTGATTAGATTTTAATACTATTTAATATTCTGTTTGATTTTTGTTGTTAGTGTTTGACTCGTTTTTAAATGTTTTGTAGAAGATAAACTGAAGCTTTCTGGGTGAGGCTCCGTGTTAAATAAAATAAATAAAGATAATGAAATAAAGTGTTTATATATCTTGTTTCAGGTTAGTTACAATCACCTACATTTTTTCAGTTTGATAAAAACCACAATAATAAGAGGAAATGGCAGATTTATTTATTTCTATCTTCAGATTCAGAAGTTTTTTTGGGTTTTTTTTCCCCACCAGGGGCTTTTTGTGGCTCTATTGTCCCTTATTTAACAGTAAGCTGACAGGAAGGGGGAAGACATGCGGCAAATGTCGTCGGGTCCGGGAGTCGAACCCACGACGGCCGCGTCGAGGACTCAAGGCCTCTAAATGTGGGTCGAGCTAACCGCTACGCCACCACAGCACGCCCAGATTCAGAAGTTTACATACGCCTCCTGCAGTGACTCATGAAACATCTCTGCATGAATATTGATATCGACAGATTAAATGTTTTGTCAGCTGAACTGCTGTCAGTCACTGCAGTGGGAACATCTGTCTGTTAAAAGTGATTTGATTCTGATGTAAGTTAATGAGAACCTGAAGGTTATCAATCTCCTCTCCATCAGAGCTTTGATTAGAAAACGGAGGGATGGCGTCATTTCTCAGGATAAACAGGAAGTGTGGATGTTAATTCGTTCGCCTGGCAGCGGTTAATGTTCAGCTCCCGTCTCTGAGAAACCAACAACACAAACATCTTCCATAATCACCGCCTCATTATGGTGAAATAATCTCTCTGACGAAACTGAAGGTCAACAACACACACGTCCACAGTTTAGAGAAAAACAGAGAAAATCCAGGATGAAAACCAGACATTTTCTCTCCTTTCGAGATCTTCAGGCTGGATCATAATTACAGAAAGTCATATTAGACTAATTAGAATATTTTAAAATGTTTTAATAGAAAAGCTGACTGCTTTGTTTTTCTGTCATGAGTTTCTGTATTTTCTCCTTCAGGTCTACGAAAAGCCTGAACTGGAGACAAAATCGGCAACATTTCAATTCAAAACCCGTTTTGCTGCTAAATTATAAATATCAATATGAGCTCAGCATCAAATATAGTTATAGTTTTTAATCTGTTCTTCAGTCATCAGGTTGGAGCAAAGTGTTTCTCTATCCAGAGTTTCTCTGATCATTCATGGAGCTTCTTTAGGAATCTGGACTGTGGATGCTAACTTTAGCGTTAGCTGCTACAAGTTTAGCATTTAGGTGCTATTTAGCATAGCATTTGGGTTAGAAGCAGAAATGAACCCAGTTGGTCGAGAGGAGACGCTTCGTCTTGAAACACGTGAATATAAATGTTCCAGCTTAGAAAAACTGACTTATTGAGTTTAAACTTTAATGTGTTAAAATCTACATGATTAATTAATCAGAATTAACACATTAAAGTCTTAATTACAATATGAAAAAATAACCTGCTTGCATAGAAAAACTGGCTTTGGTTCATTTTTCTCCATGAGTCTCTCATTATTTTCTTCTTCTGAACTTTTAAATCAGGTTTACTAAAAGATGATCAACCTGAACTTGTGCATCCAGGTATCCCCCCCCCACCCCCCCATCGGCCTGATGAACGTCTTCACGCCGCCGTTCCTCCCAGGACCAGAGAATCTCCACCCGCTCGTCTCCTCACACCTTTCCAATCTCCACATCATAATTGGTGAATAAATGGCTGTTTACAAACTGAAGTGTACATCAAAATCTGCGGTAATGAAATCTTATCAATGTTTTCCGTGCGCTGAATTATTTGCATATAAATGACATAATATATTAAGTCTCTCCGGCCTCTACCTGGGAGGAGTAAATATTTCCGCTCTGCTTTGTCTCGTCGGCGCGACACCAGGAAACGAGATGCTAATTGAAGAGAGGAGAGCATCTTTATGTGAAGACTGACATTCAATTATGTTTGTGGGGATCAGATTAGGTGGCGGCCCCAGAAATGTTTGAAAGCAACATTTTGCGGAGCGGCAACTCCGGAGGCGGCGCTGAGCGCGGCGCTCTGACTGGAGCAGCTTCGCTACGACCCGCCGGTAATTGGATGTCCACAGTGAAGTGTTGAGAGGAGAGGGAGACGAGGCTGACAGAAACAAAGAGAGGCGGACGGAGAGGCGGGAAAACAAAGGAGAAACCAGGATGAACAAGAAATCGATGTGAAGAAGAGGCCGACGAGGAGGATGAAGGAGCCGGAGGAGATCACAGCGTTTGTTCCTGGGAGGGAAGCTGGCCGCGTTTCTGTCATCAGTCATTCAGCTCACAGGCCAAACAAGCCATTACACACGATGAGCTTCCTTATCGGCTCGCCGCCATCAGCAGGCCGCCGCCAAGGTCGCTCAGGTCACCCAGCAGCCATAATTACCTCCGTTTTATCTGCATTTATACCGACGCAGCGCAAACAGATAACAGAACATAAACATGTTTACAGTGCAGAGGACTGGAAATGATCTGATCTGCACTCACAAGACTGATTACAGCTCAGCACACAAACGCAACAGGAAGTGGATTAAACTCAGAAACACAGTCACCTTCAGAAGCAAAACCACCGAAACCCCACAGGAGCTTTGTGATGTCACACCTGGACACCTGATGACATCACAGGTCACCTGCTAGCAGCAGCAGCTAACAGCAAGAGTGATCCTTTACAGACATGTTGAGTATAAAACCACAGCAAAGCAAGAATAAAATCATAACATCAGAATAAAATTTGAATAAAACAAAAATAAAGTCATAATAAAACAATAATAATGCAATAAAATGAGAATAAAGTCTAATACCAGAATAAAGTAAAAGAATGGACTCGAGTCCCTGCGGCACTAAAATGACGGTTTCGACAGGAAACTTGCTGCGTTTGTGTCGTTTCCTTCCTGCAGCATCACAGCAGCAAAGTGATGCTGTTGGTTTTATTTCTACTGTACCAAGATGTTTGAATGATCTTGTAGATAAAAACCTGCTTTGCAGAATTACTGGTGAGTGAACACATGAATGTAGGAGAGCAGAGCAGCAGTCAATACGCTTCCTGTTTCAATACATACACTTCCTGTTTCATCAGATATACTTCCTGTTTCAATACATACACTTCCTGTTTCAATACATACACTTCCTGTTTCAATACATACACTTCCTGTTTCAATACATATACTTCCTGTTTCAATACATATACTTCCTGTTTCAATACATATACTTCCTGTTTCAATACATATACTTCCTGTTTCATCAGATATACTTCCTGTTTCAATACATACACTTCCTGTTTCAATACATACACTTCCTGTTTCAATACATAGACTTCCTGTTTCAATACATACACTTCCTGTTTCAATACATATACTTCCTGTTTCAATACATATACTTCCTGTTTTAATACATACGCTTCCTGTTTCATCACAGAGGAAGCTGGGAGTCTCCTTCACATCAGGGAGAAAATCTCTTATCAGGCTGTGGTGTTATCAGACCTACAGTTTCCATGGCGACCGCTTCAGCAAACTGTGCTCTGTAGCGCCGCCCTGGAGGTAAAAGAATGAACCGTTTGTGTCCAGGATGTGTGGGGTCTGCAGAGATGGTAGCTTAACTCTGCAACTCATGGAGAAACTCTTAGCCAAATATTAATGAGCATATTTGCATATTTGATCAAATTCCCCAGAGAAGCTGATTGTTGTGTTATAATCTGGCAGATTAAACCTGTTCAATAAACCCAAGATGAACACGGCGCTCAAGGTGATGAGGAACCGAGTCAAACTGGACCAGAACCGCGTCACATTTTCCTGATGATGGATTTCTAATGACCCACTCCTGAAAATATTCAGAATTATAAAACCACAATATGCTACAGAGGATATTTAAATGATCTCTAATTACTCATTATTACCCCCCCGCCCCACGTCAGACAACAGGTGAAGGTTTTAGTGACGTCTGATTTTAACGGCTTCCTGTAAATGATAACGACTCTCCTTGATCTGTCTGAGCTCATAAAGCCAAACTCATCAGAGCAGAAATATTAGCTGTCAAACACGACTGCCTCATATCGATCCGACCGCGGGGCAAAACCAACCGGGGTGGGGCAAAGCAGGGAGAGGGAGGGGGAATAAATGTGCATATCAGGAAGGATTTTAGTCGGGTGGAGAAAACCGTAAAGGAGCTTCAGCTGATTTCTGTGACAAAATTGATTTTCCAATCTTCCTTAGATTGCTTTCCTGTTCCTGGGCAGCTCAGCTGTCGACAGAAACACTCAGAGCTCCACCTGAATTATGTCAGGACTGTTTCAACACAAACTGTTTTCTCCACTTCTCCTGGTGTGAAAAGTTACTTTTCCTCAGTCGCAGTGAAACAGAGTGATGGCCGTCGTGTTGGAGTGAAATTCATGAGTCTGACCTGAAGTCAGAGTTTCAGAAGGAAGAGTCCAGAAATCGCAGATTATTTCTTAAATTACAGGAATAAATGGCTGAAACCCGACAGGCTGAAACCCGGGGATGTTTGAGACAATCCGTCCAGGAAGCAGAATATGAATGAATCTTAAACCGACTGGCTGTCCTGGGATTTGTTCCATTCATCCAGACAGAACCAGAGTAACTGGGTTGGGTTTACGGACCGCTCAGCCTAAAAATGTTTCTCTGGGGTTTGGCTACAGCCTGACACGGAGCAAATAAAATGATCTCTGTAATTCTATTGGATTAAAAACATGAATAGTTTAAGCTGCTTTAAGACAAAGTTGTGTTTTTACAGTGCATGTCTATATGTGCTTTTCTCTGATATTCTTCCTTCCTGAACCAACGCGGCGCTGCAGCTCCACAAGCCGCCTCCCATCAAACGGAGCTGGCGGTTCTGATTACATCTCATTTCATTGTACTTTTAATCAATTACTCCTCCATTAAGCGGTTTACGGCGGCTCAGAGATGGGCTCATCAGGCCACTTAGCCGCCGTGCTTGCAGCAGTTCCGGATGGCGGGTTTTCAGCCGGGCTTGTTGGACAGCACCAGGACCGACTGTGTATCACCTAAATTAAAGCGTTCGCTAAATGTCTGACAACAGCTAATATTCCTCTTCCCCCAGCGAACCCAATCGATGTTCTGGCATTCGTCACCCTGCCAGAAAAGCAATCACGGCGCCGTCTCGCTCCGGTTAGACGGCGAAATGGAGAGACGCTCGTCTGGCTCACGCAAACACACACACCTGATCCAGACACACACGCCGCTCTGCTGGCGGCCGGACGAGCCGCAGAACGCCAAACATAAAGGTTAGCCGTCAGCGCCGTCCACGGTCCAAACCCACACTGGTCAGACTGGGAGCGCTGGGCCGACTCACCTCCCTGTCCAGTAACGACGGAGAAATGACGGTGACGATGTCGCCTTTCTCTGCGTCGATGTAGAACATGTTGGGCGAAGGTTTGTCCGGCGACTGCCTGATGATGTTGTAGCGCAGCACGGCGTTGTCCGTGTTGGGGTCGTCTGCGTCGAACGCCGTCATGGTCATCACCGTGGTTCCTGAGGGAAACGCAGAGAGACGAAGGAATCAAACGGCTTTTCTTCAGAGAAAACTGGAGAAGAAGAAGAAGAAGAAACGCTGGAGGATCCAACACCTTACTGGGCTGGTTTTAAGGGAAAAAACATGCATGATGAAACAAAGACGTTACGATACCAAGCAAACAAAAAAACATGTTCAAAAGTATTTCAGCTCCTACCGAATCAACAGGAAGGAAAAGGTTTTAGTTTCAGAAGAAACTGCAAACTTCAGAGACTCACAGGAATATATAATCACATAAAAACCCTGAGGTCAAAAATATGAAACAGTCATTTGGTTGTACAACATTTCACATTTTAAATTACCTAAACAAGTGTTAGAATTAGCTTCAATCTGGTTTTCACAGGAAAACCCACAGCAATACTGAAGACGCAATTTGTTTCCAAAGCTTGAGTTTGATTATGACTGACAGAAAAATGAAACATTTAGAATTTTGTAAAATTGCTTAACACTGTTAGCTCAATGAGCAGCCGGAGAAAACGGGAGAAACAGGAGAGCAGAGCAGAAACAGCTGCTGCAGAGCGATGGGAGATCATGTGACCACCAGGTCCAGATTGACCCTCTTCCACAGCGACGGGCGCTTCAGGCAGCATCACTTATTAAAATGCCCCAGGCTCAATATTAAAAAGGTCCTGGTTGTTAAAATTAGAGGAAATGTTGTTTACATCCCATCATATCCTGGTAAAACTACAAGACCAAAGCAATAAAATAAAATCTATAAAGTTTATTCTTAGACATTATAGCAGTGAATGATTGGCTGATCTGGTTTCCAACATTATTTCACTTTAACGTGTCTTAACTCAGGTAATGTCAGTGAAGTTCACCTGTCGGTTAATGAATTCGCTACGTCACGTTAACAGCAGCAGCACAAACATTTTCATCTGGAAAAAAAATGGAAAAGACAAACCAGTTCATCAGGAGGGGATTTACTGATGAGCAGATTCAGCACAGAGTCCTCACAGCCAGAGATGAAACACACACACACACACACACACACACACACAGGGCCAGGTTATCTCTTTAGAGTGTGTGTGAGCTGGTCTGTTTTCGCTGAGTCAGTGTGTGACGCTCATTTATAAATCAAAACCAGAATTATTAGATTCAGTTTTGTAAAAATATGAAAAGACTTTACATTTATATGATGTCAGAGTTATCTCACACTAAGCAGTTTTTAACATTATTAAAGTCCTTTTCTTATTATTGCATCGCTCATAATCCCATTTCCTCCTCAGATTTATTAAAATATCTTCCAATATGAGGCTCTGGTCCGGTTCTGCTCCCAGGTAAAAAGTGCTGATGGTAAATATGCGAGAGAAATGCGACCGTGCAGCGAACGGCGACTGCAGGTGTCTCTGGAGGAGAGAGTGCTGCTCTCCTCGAGGTGACCTCTGACCGCTGCACTCACCACTAATCCTCCCCTCAGGATAATTACACAGACCCGTCTCCTTCATTACCGGGCTCAGTTCCACTTCACACCCTGAACCAGGCAGATCACAGAGCGAGCGTCTCACACACACACACACACACACACACACACACACTAGAGTCATAACATTAACTTGAATTATTCACATTCAATTCTGTTTCCATTTATGAAAAACGAGAAACAGCAACAAAATTTTACAAGTTTGATGAGATAAAATCAGTTTCCTAAAAGTTTGTTTGAAAACTTTAAAGTATTTAATTTCACAGGAAACAGAGGAGGGGAGGACACAAGGAAAGAGGGAGGATGCAAAGAGTAAAGAAGGAATGATAAAACAGGAAGAAAGGAAGGGTACAGGAAAGAAAAGACGAGAAAAAAATAAAGTAACCAAGGAAGAAAAACAAGAAAGAAGGAGGAAGAAAAGGGTGAAGAATCAAATACACAAAAAAGGAAGGATGGAAAACAGATGGAAAGAAGAAAAGAAGAAAGGACACAAAGAAGCTAGAGAGGAAGAAAGTTTAGTTAGAAAAGGAATGACAAGAGGTAGAAAAGAAACAGATATGGAAGAGAGGGAGAAAGTAGACGTTAAAGAAAATACATAAAATGGAAAGATGAGAGGAAAAGAGAAGAAGAAAAGACAAAACTTTTAGTTTAGGAAATAAAATCTGGAAATCTAAATATTTTTCCATTTTATTTTCCAGCCTCAGAAATTCTGAAATCAGAATCAGAACCCAACAGAACCTGATCTGAACCCAATCAGAATCACGCCGAGCAGACAGTCAGAGCGGCGGCGGCAGGGACATGGGGCGGCGACGGCAGCGGGGCGGCAGGGACATGGGGCGGCAGGGACATGGGGCGGCAGGGACATGGGGCGGCAGGGACATGGGGCGGCGACGGCAGACGCTCATGTTGTGGATTGATTCGATCACTAGCCGCTGGACGCAGAGCAGCTGCCTACAGCTGACTCTTATATCTTTCCTACCACCGAGGGAAATCAGCGGGCCGGCGGCTCGGCGGCGCCACCAGGGGACCGACGGAGTGAAAAACTGAGATGAAGTGAGACGACATAGACAAGATAGAGAAAAGAGAGTAAACTGATGCTGGACGGACTGCAGAGCCAGACGGCGTCTGATTCCATGAGAAAGTCAGAGATTGAAATTTCTATTTCAATTATCCATCCTCTAAAAGCAGGAATGGGATTTCTCTTAATCAGAATCAAGGGAGGGAAAAGACCAAAGGCTGAGCCGATCCAAGGTGTGAATGAGATCAAAGGAAGTTCAAAGATGAATCATCTTCTCCAACATGAATTACGAGCGCTGAAACGCAGAATGCAGCGGAGATAAGCCGAGATGAAAGAGAAAATTACAGGAACAAGAGAACGGTGGGAGGAAACGCTGCATCACAAACCGCCTCTCCTCACCAGCCGCTCCACCTGGAACTCACTCCAACTACTTTCATGCATCTGCAGCTAAAAACAATCTTGGTGTGAATCTACAGAAACTCCTGGAAGAGTTGCTAACATTTCCCCAGTCAAGCTCTGCTCTGCGTACAGGAGGAGGATCCTGGAGTCGCCGAGGCAGAAACACGTCACAACAGATAAACTGGCTGAGGATCCCGACCTGCTGCAGCTGTGCTGCTGCAGGCTGCTGGAACAAAAACTGCATCATCTTCATACATAATCCACTTATGACATCAATTATTCCTGAAAAGGCAGCAAAATAACTTTAGTTTGATTATAAACAAACACCAGACCTTCAAGCTGCAGGAGAGAAGAGCTCCGGGTGCTCCCACCCTCCTGCAGCATCACAGACCTACGTCTCCTGCAGCATCACAGACCTCCGTCTCCTGCAGCATCACAGACCTCCATCTAATGCAGCATCACAGACCTCCGTCTAATGCAGCATCACAAACCTCTGTCTAATGCAGCATCACAGACCTCCATCTCCTGCACCATCACAGACCTCCGTCTCCTGCAGCATCACAGACCTCTGTCTAATGCAGCATCACAGACCTCCGTCT
>CAEGAG010200588.1:0-53466 GCA_903067065.1 Brachyrhaphis terrabensis
TATATATAAATATATATATATATATATATATATATATATATATATAGACCAGCATAAAGTTAATTGTTGACAATCGGACAAAAACAATGCAAGATTTGAACATTCTCTGTAGTTGAGATGTGGCTAACAGCTTCAGAGACTTAGCCATTTGCCCATTCTTGTTTCCAAACTAGCTCAAACTCAGTCAGGCTGGATGGAGAGCATCTGCTGACAGAAATATTGTCACAGCTCCTCAATTGGATTTAGCTCTGGAGTTTGACTAGGACATTCTAAACATGGATAAGTATTGGTACAGGAATACTTACTGCAAAAGCCTTTACATGACCCAACAAAAACAAAACAATGTGGACTCCCAGCTATTGCAAAAGTCCCAGTTATTTAAACTATTTAAGGAAGGTAGAGTTTCTTAGTCAGCTACAGTCACCTAGTCTCCTACAGTCACCTAAAGTGAGAATGAAAAAAGGCTGTCAACATTTTTCGACACTTAATTTAATTTCTCACCTAAAACAAATTCAAGCCAAATGTAAACACCACTAGGACAGTTGTCATTCTAAAATATTCAATGAAAACTTCCTGAATGACAATTTCCAGATGGCTTTATGGTTGTGTAATTTATCCAGGCATTGGCTACACGTTTTTTTCCTAAATTATGAACAATGTAAAATAAATAAACAGAGAAAGAAAATTGTTTCTCTTAACTGATGCCTCTTAAAAATAAATGGAAAATAAATGGATCAGTGACTTTAAAAGTGAGGTACATACTCAGCAGGGATTTTAGTGTACTTTTACAACCTATTATAAGCATTGATGTGAACCATTTCACTGCAGCCCTGGCTTTAGGTTATTATCTTGATGGAAATCGACCCTTCTCTCTGTCTAATAACCTCTAACTTGTTTCCTATGACTCTCTGAAATTTAGGAACATTTATCTTCCTGTCAACTTAAACCAAGTTCTCTGTTCCTTCTTAAGAAATGTATTCTCAAAGAATGATGACATCACTACCATCTTCACAGTGCAGACTGGTGTGTTCATGGTGATGTGCAGAGTTGGTTTCCTTTCAAACATGTAGCTTATGGCAAACATATCTTATATTATATATTTTTATAAGGTTCTCTTTCAAAAGATGCTTTTATTTTATCACTCTTTCACAAATGCCAGATTTGTTGAGTTCACAACAAACCTTGTAGTTATCTGGTTATAAGATTCCCCCTACATGAGCTGTGACTTTCCACAACTCCTGCAGCTCTACCATGGATCACACCTTAAGTCCCATGCTACTTTAACACTCTCAACACCTCGCTTATCACCTCAAGTGGTCAGCCATTTATTGTAGGTTTTGCCTTCCTTTATAGTTGAATACTGCAGTATGTACATATTAGTTTGCATACCACAGATGCACTGGATTTTGTCTTGTCTCTTGAGAACCTTCAAAACTGTTTTTTACTGCTGTGCATTGCTTTCTGACATAACGTTGAAGCTTTTGATTGTAATGTGGCAAATGTCAACATTTTTAATTGGTGTGAACATATTTGCATGGCACTGTGAAAGTTTGGTGCGCATAGTTTTTGTACTGATTTAAAAAGAGATACAGAAACAACATAGAGCACAGTAATCAATAAAGCTAAATATGAAAAGGAATAAAAGGACACTTAAGTTTTTATTAAATGGCATTCTGTCAACATCATACTTTTGTTTTGGTCTGAAGAAGCCTCGGAAAGCGTCCTGATGTCTGCCTACAGGCATCCTTGACTTCAAAGTTGTTTTCCCTTAAGAAAATTCTCCTCCAGTTTGTGATTCATTTTCTGAGTTGATATTTCTGTTCAAACAGATAACCTTGAGTGGAGTAAATAGATAAACGAATCAATTCTTGCAACACGCAATTGACTTTATGTCTCTGTTTTTTACTGTCACATTGTTTGTTTTTGTTTTCAACACAGCATGTCTAGAATCAATGCCGTTTCACCAGAGCTCAGCTTCTGATCTACAATAATAGATTTAAAGACAGGACATTCATTAATGTTAAGTGTAATTCATGATGATTCACAAAAGGGATCCTCTGTGGTATTTTGTTATTATGTCATAGTACATACATTGATATTGCTTGACTAATGACCCATTTGCATCCTAGTGACTTTTGTATTTTAATACTACATTGTTCAGCAAAAAAATGACAAGGCAGAGATACTGGGGAGCACCAAGTAGCTATAGAGATGTGTGACATGTATTGAAATTTAAACCTACACATTCATCCCCCAGTGAGTTTCCCATATGGCACTTCCCTGACACTTATGTAACCATTACTGTGAGGCAACCAGTCCTCAGACTTAGGACTTTAGCCAAAGCGACAGGCTCAGTTGATGAGGAGTCTGGCCAGATCTGAAAAGCTCCTTGTTCTTATGGCCTCTCTCTTTTATCAAAAGTGTTAATTTATACCCTTTCCAAAAAACAGTCTGATGCCTGAAGACAGAAAAGGAGACATTTTTAACATCATAAATATACAGAAGAAATATTTCCATTCCAACACTTTAATGATTAAGGACAGATCTCACTACCAAAATAATTAAAAGTTAGAATCAAACGCTAATCTGAAAATCGATACAAGGCAACTTATCATTTATGTGGAGGACATCACTGAGATATTGTCCACTCTGACAAAGAGTTATATTAGTGTGGCAAACACAAGCTAAGAAAACCGATCAGAAACTGCGGAGACTTGTGTCTAGTGTGCAGAAAACAACCTTAGTATTTTTCGTCATTTTGTTTTAGGGAGGAGGTCAAATAAGGTAGATGGGGAGCGATGAATTGTGTGTGTATATTTGTAGTTTTAGGAGCCTAAGCAACTGATATATGAAGTTAAGAGGAAATAAGTAAAAAAGTGAGTGTTTCTGGTATGTGTTTGTAGAAAGGATGTGAGCTCAAAGACTGGGAAGCAAATTTAACAGAGAAAGGAAATTAAAGTATGACTGAATAAAGCACAGAAAGTGTAAAAAGTCAATCTAAATATTATTAACACACACTTGGGCTGCACAGTGGCACAGTCGGTAGCACTGTTGCCTTGCAGCAAGAAGGTCCTGGGTTCGATTCCTGGCCCGGAGTCTTTCTGCATGGAGTTTGCATGTTCTCCCTGTGCATGTGTGGGTTCTCTCAGGGTACTCGGGCTTCCTCCCACTGTCCAAAAACATGACTGTTAGGTTAATTGGTTTCTCTAAATTCTCTCTAGGTGTGAGTGTGTACATGTGTCCTGTCTGCCTCTGTGTTGCCCTGCGACAGACTGGCGACCTGTCCAGGGTGTACCCCGCCTCTCGCCTGGAACGTTAGCTGGAGATAGGCACCAGCACCCCTCCTGACCCCAATAGGGTGTTAGAAAATGGATGGATGGATGGACACACTTGGGCTTATTTTATAAACGACATTCAAACTGGAAGAAAGGTGTGGTCGGGTATGTTTTTGTGTTAGTTTTCAGCTCACGAGTGCGCTCCTTCACATTATAAGAGCACCTCGGGCAAAATTCTCCACACAAATCTGTGCACCATCAGCATGATGCAGATAGTGTCATGTTGGGAGCCTCTGGTTTCAAGCAGCTCATTGAAATCCCAGCGTGGAACAACCCTCTGGCAATGCAACGCACCATGTTGCATGTTTGTGTTTGGCTGTTATATTGTTGCTGGAAGGGTCTTTGCATACCATCATAACAGACACATTAGTGTCCTTACCTTCTGCCACATAGCAGGTTCCAGTAGTTTCAAATATGGTGCCTTAAAAAGTATTCAGACTGCTTGTGCTTTTTCAGATCTTTTTTTATGTGACAAGCAGAAGCTGTAATGTATACTCTTAAAGGAGGGGTACTATGTAATATCAACAATTCTTTTAGCTTTATAACATGTTATAATGGTATTCCCTCATACAAAAACATACCTTGATTCTGTCATGCATGTTAGAAAAAAATCATTGGATCTCCCATGGCAACCATTCGGGGGAGTCTAATCGCTTGCTCATGCAAAGTGCTGTCTATTTCCACAAAGCCCCTCCATGAAGCTGGGGTCTCTGGCTGAGCTGCCGCCTCACAGAGCACTCCTCCCCCCCCACAGCTCCTTCAGACAAGCGGCAGCAGCAATTTGCACACACCTGGTGGGATTGCGTACCTGCCGTGCTTATCATAGAAACTACTTCTCAGTCCAAAGCGCCAAAGAACACAAATGGCATAGTGGAAAGGTAATGTTGTGATAATATGCTGAAGGTGGAGTGTTAGAAAGAGCAGGGGCTTCTTAAAGAGACAAAGTCCAAATTCATGTCAAATTATCAAGTCAAATTTCTTTTAAGTCATGTTTGATATATACACCATTTTTTTGACAGCTGAAAGTAACATAGTTACTTGCTTGTGCTATAAAATGACACTATGTGCCTGGAAAATACATAGTACTGTCCCTGTAAAATGTTATCAGGCACCAACACAAACAAGCACCTAATTATAAATCAGTAGAACAAGGATAGACAGTATGAAACATTTCATTTTTTCAAATAATTAAAAAAGTGTACTGTGTTTCTGTGTTTAGTGTCTTTTCCACTACCTATTAATAATACCCATAGATAAAGTCTAGTGCTTACATTAGTCTTCAAAAGTCACCTAAATAGATGACCTCACCTGTGTCATCTAATTAGGGCATCAACAGCCCTGGCAAGGAGAGCATTAAAAACTGCTTCATTGTAACTCTGAAGGAGCTGCAGAGATCTACAGCTCAGGTGGGAGAATCAACTAACAGAAATGCATTAAAGCTGGTATTTATGCAGCTTTAGATGTGGAAACATCCAAGGGATATGATCATTTTGCATGGTATTCTTTTTGT
The DNA here is from genome assembly GCA_903067065.1 of Brachyrhaphis terrabensis. Taxonomy (NCBI): domain Eukaryota; kingdom Metazoa; phylum Chordata; class Actinopteri; order Cyprinodontiformes; family Poeciliidae; genus Brachyrhaphis; species Brachyrhaphis terrabensis. The sequence continues at coordinate 4,846 of CAEGAG010200588.1, forward strand.
GTTTTGCTTAGCAGATTTGTTCACCTTTTCAATTTAACTCTAACTGTGACTGGATATTTTTGTTGAGTGATGTGTATGTGTGTGTGTTGGTGTGATCAAAGTGAAACTGGCTAACAAATTAAAGTGGTTGAAGCAGAGTTTGCATTGAAATTCAGTTATTCAGGACAGGCCTACAGAGGGACAGGCATGTGAGAGGCACGGTTAATAGAAACAGCAGGTGATGTGAGCGTGTTCCTTCTTGTTGCTCGCCCCTACTCAGCCAAAAACCTACAGTTTGTGCTTTGCTCGCGGAAGTAAATTGAATTCATTCACTCCAGGTCTCAGCTTGTGTGAGGCAGCCATTAATAGAACAGAATAGTTTATTCACTCCTTTGACAGTTTATATTCCAATTTTATACCCACACAAAGCAATTTCCTTCCAACCTACTTTTATTTCATGTGCACAAAGAAACCTATCTGTCCTCTGATTTTATTCTTGCTGGGTGTCTTAAGTTATGCAGATAAACAATCCTAGAACAATTTAAAGCAAACAAGTAGCTGTAGGAAGTTAATTGTATCTTTTAAAACTTTTTTTATTACAGAGACTTTCCATTAATTGTAATTTTGATCGCCATTTGAATAGTTGGATATTGTACAGTATTTGAAAGATTATGAGGTTCTAGCTTACACAATTAAATTCAAACTCTTCCACTAATACTTTGCACCTCTTATTTAGAAGTGTATTTCCTTCCATTAGCATACAAATGTTGAAGCAACAATTTTCAAATTTGTATTCTTGTATATTTAATTTTATACATGTAACAAAAACTAGCTGGTAACTATTACAAAGAAAAGTCTTTGATTACAGTTAAAAACTATACTCAGAAGGAAAGATTCCTTATGTTTTACTAGTAACTGTATTAATGAAAGCTTTTACTATCATATCATCATTTTGTCATGATTTAGAGCAGTTGTCTCCATTTTAACAATAAGGCCTTTGTTGTAATCTCCACTGTACAGGGTTGAGATAATGCCATTGATGCGGTCAGCGGCAGGATGCTCAACTTTCAGTGTTTTGAAGTAGCAACAATTCAATTTGTGAGACAGCTGCAGGGCAAAGGATGTGGGCCAATACTGGTGTGGTGTTCTCAAAGCTGTGGTAGATTAGACAAGACTTATGTGAAACAATTTGCTTCACCGGAGCTAATCATATTAAAACATCTCCCTCTTCTCCACTCTAGCCCAGGCCAGAAGCCACACAATATGGGCCAGCGGCCAAATACTCATATCACTTGATCTTTTGCATCCCTGCTGTTTTATCAGCCCAAATACTGGTAAAAACAGAAGTGCTTCTGCAACTAAAACAAAAAACTCTGACCTCAAATATCTGAATATGATTTAAAAAGAAAAACTTTTTAGAAATACATTGTACTTCAAATTGTCACATTCCGGCTCTTGAATTGCCTTTTTCAGGCTAGGTCGGAAAAGGCAATGTATCCTTGTGGGATTGACATCGAATTTAATGCGGTCGCTTAAAGCAAGTCCAGTTTCCAGCAAAGCAGTGAAAAGAGGAGGGATGGAGCCAAGTGGCTGAAAGCAGCTGAGAGATACTCAGTGCTGAAAAGAGGGACAGTGAAAGACAGAGAATGAGCTGTAATCTGATGAAAGCCTCTTTACTCCCCTGTCACCTCTCCTTCAGGCCGTGAGCAATGACCAAGGCTTACATATGGATCAATGCTGAGGCCACCAACTTTAACGCACACACAGTTACATGCACGTTACATCAGAGGACATAATTGCTTCTTGTATTAAAGTTCCTGTAACAGAACCTTTGCTTAGTTAGCCACCATAAAAGTTTTTTTTTTTTTGTATATTTGAACAATTTTTAAAGCATCCTCTTTAAAAGGATTTTTTTTTATCACAAAGCTAAGGCAAAGTAAGGATTATTCTGAAGTTTTTTGGTGACTCTGGACTGGATTTTATTAATCTAATTCAAATTTCAAGAAACATAAACTGAACAAACTTGAACCAGATGATTACTTTGAACAGAGCTTCTATGAAGCTATGTTTACACTTTAATCATTTACTCAGTCTTTCATCTTGAAAGATTTTCAAGAAAATGTCCATTGGTGAGCTAAAATTGATGGTGTGGAGTTGTTCAGTGTGACAGAAAAACCAACTGCCAGATTTAGCTCTCGCCTATCAGCAAATGAGCGGTGACAAATGTCGATCAGTGTCACGAATTTTGGGGGGAAATCAGTGCTGTGTGACAGCAGCTGCAACCATCTTCTGACTGTTGTTCAGTTTACTCCAACCATGAGAGCTCCCACTGTTTTTTCTTTATAACCGCTTACTGTTTTCAGCATCTGACTTTAGTAATAGGTGCTTCAAGACTCAATCTTGTTCATTTATTGTTCCTCTGATGTCTCTGTCAGAGCAGTTTGATAGAACTCTGTTGCAGCTAGAAGATGTTTTTTTATTCTCAACTAAGTTTCTGTCTTTTTGTAAATAGTGGAAATCAGATGCAAAGAGAAGACAAGAGCTTTTTTTATGGGTCATTATGAAAATTCAGGATGACATATACACATTTTCAATACCTTTTAGGCATTCCTGGCGATCTCCAAATACCGAAAGCTTAAAATGTGGATCAGTCAAACACTGACTGGGAAACTTTGCTTTGACTATTGGTTCTTTAAAACACAATGATTTGTGAAATCTTACTTTGTTTTGTTAAATCAGAAATCTTGTGTTCTTCATTTTCCCAGTAGTATTGCCAAATTATCGTGTCTCTTATGAACCAAATAATGTTTCTCTTCAAGCTGGGGTTATCATTCCAGTCCTTGTTTTAGCAGGAAAAAGTCACTGAAGCTGCTTGTAAGATTATCTTGGATGTGTCATAAAACCTATTTTGTTAATATATCTTTTCCATTTACAAATATATATTTTGTTAGAGTGTAGTGCATGTGTTTACTCTTTTACTTTATTTGTGAGGAAGTTCTTAAATTTGTAGTAAATGTGAAACAGAGCTCACATTTGTTCAAAAAGCAACGTCCAAACCATTTTCCTGAGCAACAGATACAAAATTATAGAATCCTACATGAGTGATATTAGATTTTCTATGAAGTGTCAAGGTATAATTCATCTAACCTGTTCAATTATATTGCTTAGCTGCAGGACTTGGATATCCAATATATGCAGAATCTGTACAGAGGGTAAAATTTCCATCTTGGCAGGCCAGTCAATCAAGGGTGCAACAGCGAAGTTATTTTCAATGAAGCCAGGCTGTCTGCTCCTTTCTGGTTACTATGCCAACTGTGATGATGGGAGGTGTCGTTATTACTGTACAATCTACTTTGTTGCTATTACTACATAATTTTCATCTGGAGTGAATTTGTTGACAAATTAATGGAATATTCTGTCTGTAAAATACATTAGATAGCAGACAAATCCCCAAAACCCACTCATTGCACTTAAAGCAAAACATCCAAACATCCAAAATGCATAACTAAGCAAAATATGCTTAATACTGCATGAAAATAGTGACTGTTTGGACTTCTACTACTGATAGCATGTTTTATTTTTTAAGTGAGGCATTTTTAGAGTTTTTTAAATTGTAACTATGTAAGAAAACATGCTGTAAGTCACTGTAGCAAATATCTGTAAACGGCACATCAATGTCAAATCCATTATCTCTCAAGAGGACGCTATTTTGGATTACAGAGGTCAATAGTTATATGTACAGATTTTAGTAAGCTGCTCTCATCATCATTAAAATAGAAATAACATCTTCAAAACGATGTCTGACCAGAAACAGTGTAATCATTCTGTAAGTGAATGCAATACCTATAAACATACATATTTCTTACTCAACCTTGGGTTTGGGATGACAGTTTCATCTGAGATTTGTACTGAGTCCCAAGTAGAGTATTTTTCTGCTCATCCCCCCCAGCTGCCAACGCAGACAAGCACACAGTAGTAGTCTTCCCTGTGGCAGATGGCCTGGATTGAAGCTCAGTCACACTGTTAGTAATCATTAGATCAGCACTCATATGCTCATGCATGCTCTCACTTTCTCTTTTCCTTCAATGCTGCATATAAATGACGACAATTTTAAATATATTGTTTTCACTACGCTAGTCGACGAGGAGTTAGACATGGTAAGCAGCTGTATGGATGGGAAGCAAGCCTGTGCAAATATTTCAAACCTGAGAAATATCAGCTGCTAAGTTGATCATGTTTTTTTATTTCTCTCTTTTCATCCTTGTTGTATCTATATTACTCATTAGCCTCATTAAGCAAACAAGCTTGACATTTGGGTATTAGCTTCAATGGTATTAACAAGGTTTAACTCAGTACCATTTCACTTAAGAATGATCGGACTTAAACTGCTGCCACACTGTTTCTTGTTTTGCCAAGTGTACTGATACCTCCGGTATTCGAGCTGCCCTTATATAGCTAAAATCAATATATTGGCTCTAGCATTAACATTAAAATTTATGCACTCAAAGTACACAACATATATATTTGAGGGCTAAAAAAGTGGATTTTACATTTTATATCCACTTTAATGCATACACAATCACCTCTGAGAAACAGAGCGTGGTAACTGTCACCATCTCCAGAAAGTATATTGTCAAAATATTTCTTGCACCTCTTTGCACAGTACACAGGAAATTGCTATTCACAGTATGTACTGCTTTCTCATCCAAAGAAATGACAGCCATGTGTTTTGAAGCAGTAATCTAACAGACGAATATCTCAAATCTTCCCCAAATTTACTCAGAATCAACCGCACTCCTAGATAGCAATGTAAGTTTTGATTTTTGTTTTTCTTTGCACCAGTAAGTAAAATTTTTAACTCTTTAAAAGAATACTGATGAAAGCTTGTTTTATTTTGTCTGTTAGTTTTGCAAAATTGTAAGATTCGCAATTCACATTTCTGACTGAACTTTTCTACAGTTAAAAATTGTGGCTGCTGTTCTTCTCTCCTATGACCAACTCCACCAACCTCCCGCAGGAAGAGCAGTGTGTCCTCGTTCTGGTGATGCTCTGTCGCCGCCACTCAGTGTGCGGCCTTTGAAATATTCATCTTGACACACATACACAATGGACAGAAACTCACACTGGCCTGACACTTTCAAACGCTTCATGTTTTTCTTCCTGACAGTTTGCTCTGTATCAGCAGAAGATTAGAAAATATAATTCATCTCACAGCAGGGTCTGTGGAGTAAAAACCTAAAAAATAAAAAATAAACATGCAAATACATATTCATTTCACACTGCATATTTATGAGAAGATTTTATCTCTTTTTAGAAGACCTTGTCAAGATTTCATATACTCGGTTCTGGAGTTTTATTAATGCCACAAAAATACAAACTCAAACAGTTGCTCTGCCAGTAATAATGGCAAGATGCATGTATGATGTGATCTTTTTTTCCCCAGTTAAAGATTAGGAAGGTCAGTGCAATGGCAGAAGCAAAGTCATGCTTCACAGCTTGAATGATAAATGCAATTTTTGCCCGAAGTAAAAGCTGTTACATAGCAGAAGAAATCTCAAAAACCTTTTTGCAGTGCCAGCAATGTCCGTATGTGATCTGTACCCTTGCAGTATCAAGTTCTTTTTTTTTCTTTTAGAAGAGTGGATGAAGAAGCAGCATGAATAGAAAGAGCATCAACACACAGAAAAGTTATTATATCGCCAGTGGTTTTGTTAAGTGACCTTAAATTATTGCCCGTGTTGTAACAGATGATGGAAGTAAGGTCTGTGTGCTGTGATTTGTGTCAGGGGTGCTTAAGTCTGGTTCAGGGCTGTTTGTCAGTGGGAGGCAGAAGAAGCCTGCAAGGCATCATTTAGATGTTGGTTTTAGTGCAGCATTCACACACTACAGCTCATGAGGGAGCAGATGAAACACATATTTTTTTTTTGTCTGTATTCTGAAAACAATGTTTTGACTCATGCACCAGAATGCTACATTTTATTGCTTTTAGCCATCATTTTGTCTGCTATATGAAATTAATTTGTGTGTAATCGGTTAAGGAAGTAGGAGATTTAATAGCAATTCATAACATCAGTATATGCATACAAATGCAGTTGCCATAATCTATCAAAATTTATGGATCCACAACAAAAAAGTGACCCATTTTCTGAGGGAACAAAGTGCTTAGTATAATATTTATATTGTTATATAAATAGCTTTTCACTGCAAAGACCAATCAAGATTAAAACATCATGTGACCTCTTTTCTTAACTGGTTTATCAAATTCAAGTACGCTTGAAAGTCCCCATGACCTTACAAAATAACTTAAGCTCAGTCAAATTGTATAGAAGGGATCTGTGAACATCAATTTCCAAGCCTTGCCACAATTTAATTTAGTTCTGGACTTTGACTGAGCCATACTGACACAAATAAATATGGTTTGATCAAAATATTCCATTGTTTTTCTGGCTCTGTGTGTCATTGTTCTGCTAGAAGGTGAACCTCTTCACATCATAATGCTGCCTCCACAACGTTCTGCAGATGTTTTCAGAGTGATGTGCAGTGTTTTCTGCAGCAGGTTTCCATTTGACATGTTAGTTTTGGTCCAGTGCATCATCTTCACAGATTTGCTGCGTCTGTTATGTGACTGGTGGCAAACTACAAAAAAAAATTTCTTACAGCTTTTAAAATATCTTTCATCTTGCTCTCTGCAGCTCCTCCTTCTAATTAGGTAATGGCTGAAGGCGATCAGCTAAACTGAATTTTATTTACTCAAATCTTAGGTGGGTGATTAAAATGAATGCATGTCACACTTCTCACATTTCAAGTGTAAAACAAGTGTAAAACCACTTATCATTTTCATTAGCCTCAGTGTATGTAATTTAGACCAGCCTTATTGTTAATTTGGCCATTAGAAGCAAATAGATGAAAACAACCAGACTGCAGATTCCAGATTACTGTGTAATGACGCTGTTGATATGCTAACTTACACATGATGTTATCTGTTAATTTTTGGTCTAGACTTTGTCTCAGCAGGAATTACAGCAGAATTACATTTTGAACTTAGTGAGGACAGTGAACTTAGCTTAGAATCTGTAAATGGTGAATTATTAAGATAAATGTATTTGATTTAATCTATGTGAGCTGAGCATATATTTTGTGGTTGGTTACTTCATTAAGAAAGAATAGTCTTAGGCTATATTACTCATGAGTAGTAAATCAAGCGCTTTCAGTGGAGAAATCCTTACGTGAGTGAATTCTAAAAAGGCAGTAGCTGAATAGGGTCAGAGGTCAGGCCTATCTACAGCTAGGAGTCTCAAAGGAGGCCATCATGAATTGGCTCTGTACATTCCCATGGAGAGGAGTCCTATGACCCATTTGCAAGGTCTTACTCTTTCTGCTAGTTGTTATAGCAACAGTCACTACGTGATGTTGTTGCATAATATGCTATTCCTTGTTCTTCTAACCTGACTGGTTGGCTTTTATCTAACTGTACCACAACTATGTGGCTGTGGCTTGGGGCACTGCTGGGGTCACTGCAAAATGTGACACAACATTCAGCTTGAAAGGTCAAATGTAGACTCTGGAAGTTTACTCTTGAATTTATGACAGTTTTCCATATGGACAAGGGATTTTGTGGAAATTAACATTAACAAAATGTATCAGTTTAAACAAAGTGACAAATACAGTATTCATCTGCCCCATCAAGCATGTCTTGGATTTTTAAATTAAAGATTTAGTTAAATGTTAACTTCCAGTCATTAAAGTTACAAGTATGTTTATAAGATGACGACTCTTTACATTTCTCTTTGACTGAGAGTGTGAACAGTTCTAACGTTAGCAAGCTTGTTAGCAACGGCATGGTATCCAAGCAACAGCACACATTTTCCAAGAATTTATCACTTTACGCTGGGAAGAACTTTAGGTCTGCTACCAAATTTGAATGCAACAAACATATATCAAGAAACAACATAAAGAAAGAAATGTGCAAGTCTGGCATAATGTAAACTCTAGTTCAATACTGCAAACTTTAAGAGGTCAATACAGAACTGTTTAGATCTGTTTGTTATTAAAACAACAGCAAAATGAACTGATGAAAGCTTCACAATTACGTTTATTCATCATTCATTAGTGAAGTAACAATACAATCTCCTCTACCACTGGTGTGGAGGTCATAAGCATTCCCCATCCCCATCCTTGTGGTGCATATTTTTCTTTGCGTATAACCTGTTTAAAATTCAAACTAAAAAGCTTTTCTTTCAATTATGAACTGCAAATCTTGGTTCTGAAAAGCATCCAAGTTTTCCCTAGTGTGACTTGTGTTAACAAGCAGCTGAATTAAAGCTTTGGTAGAGATTTTTAATTTTTAGCTGTTTAGATTTGCAGCCTCACCAGGGGCTCTGTTTGTTTTCAATGTGCTAAGCTTTCTATTTTTTGCTAGAAAAAATGTTTTGGCTTCATAAGCTGACCTTTTTTAAGTATATTCTTACTACAGTTTATTTTTTGAGGTTTTTGCTATTTTCCTTTGTCCTAAATGCAGGGTACGTTGAGTCGAGATGAGACAGAGATTATCAAAAAACGGTCTCGAGACCAAGACCGCTCTCAAGTACTACAACACTGATCCCTGGCCCAATAGACTTGAATAAAGTGGACAAATTCCCTTAGCATATCATTCAGCTCTGTAGAGGCCTGGTAAATAGCCATTCATTGGATTCAGGTGTGGTAGCAGAGAAATGCACCCAAAGGTTTCAGGATGGAGCACCTCCCGACCCCATTAGGGACAAGGGTGCACAGAAAATGGATGGATGGATGGATGGGGTTTCAGGATGGTAGTTTTTGGCAAGTATTCACATGTTAAAATGACCCTGTTGGAGTCCAGACCAAAATCCAAATAATAACTGCTGCTAAAATTTAAACATTGCAGTTCACAGTTGATCTTCATCCAATCTGAATAAGCTTGAACTGTTTTGTGTAGAAGGATGGGGAAATGTTTAATTTCATCGTTACAAAAAGTTTGCAAAGACATACCTCAAACAACTTGCTCTAAATGGAGCAAAAAGTGTTTAAGGTTTGTAAATATACATGCATGCCACATTTTAAAATGTCCTACGAATATGACAAAAACATGAAAGAGTTATAGGTGCACAAATACTTTTGAAAGCACAGTCAAAGTGTGTGTTCACCGTGTGCATTTTCTATTTTTGAATGATCCAGACAGGTGTGAAATAGGAAGAATAAAACGTGTGGGTCTGTTCTCTATTGTCAGACATGAAGAGTTCACTGACCTGAATAAGAGAACCTTTTGAAGGTAATTGATACAAAGAAACAACTCTTGACATTTAACACACAAGCCTCTAAACCCAATGTGCTTCAGAATACCAGTGTTTTTGTCTGAGCTTCTTAACCTCTACCAAGATCTAATTGTTATGTAATTGTACATCTAAATAAGCCAGATTATTGTCATTCCATTCAATACGCAGTTTTTTAAGCAGACATAGAATGAACATAACTACTAAGAGCAGTGAAAGGATATGTTTTGATATAAACAATAGCTCAGGAAAGGGTTGATAAAGCCTGACGAGCCTTTCTGTCAATGAAAGTACATCTCTAAACCAGGCAGGCTACAGGTAAAATATGGCGAGTGGTATTATCTCCTAAATGACTTGGTGCATATAATAAAACACTGATGCTTTTATTCACATGTATCTACTGCTGAGTGAGTCTATTGACTAAGAAGGTCTTAATTTGTGTCTCAGCTAGAAATGTAACCACTGGGATTTGGTACATGAATGAATGCGGAGCTGTGTGTGGGTGTTTGGCTGGCAGCAACAGTCTGTGGTACATGAATCACACACTGCACTACATCTACATTAAAAATGTGTTTTTAGATGTTTTTTACAGCATTTTCCTGCTGAGCATGTGGGACATTTCTAAATCTTTAAAACATTTAGCAAACATATTTCTAAAGTCTATTCAGTGTCCAACACGTTTATCAATGTACAATTACAAAAGAAGAAGGTTTAAAACTATCTTTTTTTTTTTACATTTTTATTCTACGTGAACAACTGAAATGCATTTATTCTGTTTGTGCAGGATTTATGTTTTTATTTTTTTTTATGCTGATTATTAGCACTTGTGCATTTTTAACGACCACCATCAGAGCAGAGATATGCCAGTCAGACTTTTTTATTATAGATACCCAGATAAGAGGAAGAAGGATACTGGATGTATTGAAAAAGACAATACATGTTTTTTGATCTCAGGAAGTCAGCAGTGAGCAAATATTTGTCTGAAAAACATGACAAGACAGAACAGGGATTCCCATCTAAGACTGTTGATCTGAATAAAATTGCAATTACATCAAACAGTTCTTGTACGTGCAGAACTACTGTGAGTAAGCGAGGAAGTAAAAGTATTAAAAAAAAACTTTTTAAAGCATTAGTATTAATATTAATGTTAATGTACGGAAGAGTATTGTTATGGAAGTGTATTGCTGTCATGGAGGAAAATAAATTTTCCAACATAATTATGCTGAACCACAAAGAAGTAAAAGCCTCACACAGTCAGAGCTGCTTTAAACAAAGCAGCTCTGATCAACTCCTATAAATGCATCTTATTTGTTTTCTACTGGGTTGTTTCAAGTGAGTTGTCAGAGTATATGACGCCTTTTAAGTCTTTGAGAACAACTGCTTTATAAACATATGTGTTTTGTACTTGTGCTACAAATTTCCCACAAAATGCTAATTTATGCTAATGCATTCAGTTGAGCTTTCTATAGCAACTATTATTTGTGCTGCACCATCCTCCCTGACTATTTGTTACAGCATGTTTATGTACATATTGGTGAGCAATGGTGGCTGCATTGCATTTAATCTTAAGTAGTACTTATGCAAGCTTCTCTACTCAGATGTTTCGTTTTTCAAAATTATGGCACATCATTACTGTAATGTCAGCACTCACAGCTGAGTACTTAGAAGAGCAATCAATAATGCTCCTCCTCTCTTTCTTTCATGCCCTCATTCATTTCCAGTGCCCCTCTCCATCACCCCTTTCTACACGCCTCCTGTTTGTAGGCAAACACGTCTCCATGGGTGAGGTCCACTGAGCCAGGAATCCCTGTGTCTCTCACCCCTCCCTGCCTTCCTTGCTACCCCTTAAACCCTTCCCCCCCTCAAAAGGAGCCACAATGACTTCCACCAGCCAGCTTCTGGGTTTAGCCGAGATGGGCCTAAAGTGTGACCAGGAGATCGAGAGGAGGTATGAGATTGTGCCCTCAGTGGTCTGCTCCATGTGCTGCCTCTTTGGAATCATCTACTGCTTCTTTGGTGAGTGAAGCCGTGAAAACAGAATGCCAGCATTGACTTGATGTGAAATTCAAAATGAAATTTAGCACTACTGTGTTAAATAGATATCAATAACCTGAAACCAGTTAGTTTGCATTAAAAAATGCTACTAATGTAGATACATTTGTCGTAGAAGATTGGTTTAATTCAGGCACTAAGACACAAAGCTTTTTCTTGAGGGTTAGTTTGTGATCAGGCTGAAAATAGAATTTATTAGATCATCAGTAGAAAATTTTGGAGTCAACACACAATGGAGTAATGAATAAATAATTACAGAAAATATTTCCAAAGGAACAATAATATCATACAGTGCCTTTCAAATGCATTGCATAACTATGAACTTTTCAATTTTTGTCATGTTACACCCATCAGTGTGAATGTATGTATGTGGTAGACAAAGACAAAATTATTTTAAAGAGGTGGGAAAAGACACATTTTTCAAAAGGTTTTTATTTATCATAATGTAACAAGTGAGGTATTGATTTATTTTCTCTTTCCCATTTACTCTACTACTCTTAAAAATATATTTTATGTTTAACAAATTTGAAAATGATTTATGCTTTCAAATTTGTGGTTCTGACTTTACAAAATGTGTAAAAGTTCAGATGGTTTGAATACTTTTATAAGTCACTGTTCATCTTTGCTTTCTGTCTTTCAAGGGATTGATGCTTCTTTATCAGTGGTCATAGTTAGACACAAAGTGTGACCACACACCGTCTGAACCACACATCTAATATGCTTGACCTGAGCCACCACCCAGCAGTTTCCACTGTCAAGCAAGAGCAGTTCATGAACAACCCATAATATTCCCAGTTATAATACACAAGAGCAGATGTGCTGCTTCTTTTTGTCTCCCAATCCATCAGCTCCTATATTTTGTTTGAAATAGCTTCACTCATGTGAGACAGAGTCTGCTGTGATTGGTCAACTGATAAATTAGAAATTTTGAGAGGTGTCAAAATAACCACAGGGCAGAAAAATAGAGTGGGAAGCATTCATACCCCATGTGATGAATCAACTCAAAGTAGTGAATAACTGTAAATTTGAAGGGAAAGTGTACGGTGTCTTTATGGTTTTTTTTAGGTTTTTTTTACAAATTTTCTGAAAAGTGCTGCATCATTTGTATATCTTATGTAAACAGAGAGCACCTGTCAGAAATGTATTGTCAATATAAATACAACTGTTTTTTGAAGGCCTTAATGGCTGGTTAGAAAACTTCCCTTTTGGCATCTTGTCCAAAAACTCAGTTCCAGTTTTTAAGTGGTTGTATAAGTACCAGTTCTTTGTGCTTCCACCAGGAGAAAAACTTGGTTCTAGCACCAAAAACCACTGCTATCCCTCCCCCTGGGTTTGTCAGACTGGTAATTAATCTTATCATAGTTAGAGTCAGTTAAATAGGTTTGAGCTGACGATCATCCGGATAATTTTTTTGGCAATGCATCTAGTTGGTGCTAATAAGTCTTTCTCTAAAAGCATATCTAGCATCTCAAAAAACAGCATTCGGTTTTGAAATAGGGCTAACATAGCATTATATAGTTTTTAATTGTTTATTTTTTGATTACATTTTTCATTTCCCCACAAAAAATACAACCAAGACTTTTGGAAGAGAACCACTCGGTGGTGTCCTTGAATGAATACTGATGTGTTGAGGTTTCCAGCAGGTTGTTGCATTCAAATAGAGATGCACTGAAGCGTGTAGACAGCATGAAGATTCAATAAAACCCAGGTGAAACCTATTGTCAGATGTTACATTATAGGTAGGCTGCTCAAAAACTTAGCACACGGTGAGCAGCACTGCATAGATATACATTTCTAGAAACAATGAAACAGAAAATGTTTTATTGAGTTTTAGCACCAGAGGAGAAGATAGTAGTCCTCAGATCTATCATAAAAAAACAAGGACATTGTATTCATCTAGCACAATCTATACAAGTTAATTCAAAGTGCTTGAGAGGAAAATAAAGGAGCAAAGGTCAAGAAAAATGCATGAGAAAAAACAAGGAAGATGAGTTGGTTCCTGAACAGAAGATTATCTAAACTTAATATCATCCTTCCTTGATTTGTTTTGGTCCTAGGACAACAGAGTAAACGTTTCTGATGACAAAGTTCTTAAGCTCATACATGACAAGCACCTCTGAAATATATTAGGTCCCAACACCATTTGGTGCCTCACAGAAGAGGCGTGCCTCATGCCTCTTTGTCTGGTAATTTTAATGAAAACATGACTTTTAATTTCTTACAGTATTATACCAGACCAGATAAATAAACCAATTAGTACAGAAATGTAGTCTTACATAGCATGTTAAATATTTGCTTAAAGATTATTATTTTCAAAAGTTATATTTAATCTGACCAACACGTGTCACTGAAGCCCACATTTAATATACTGGGATACAGATAAATGTAATAAGTATAGCAGCCTGAGAATGGAGCCTTGAGGGTGCATGACATACCGTGACAATGTGCCAAACTCAGAAGTTTTAGATACTTTAATGTTGAGATGGACTGTATCTATAGAAAAAATAACTTTAAAGTATTTTACTAGCTCAAAGAGTGTCTTTATTTAAAATACAGCACTTTAACTGGGGAAAGTATGGTATTAAAAATAATAGCAGGATAAAATGAAAATATATTTTACACATTCAACTTCAATAACTTGTTTTCAAGTTTCTTTATGACTTAGCTGTACACAATATTATATAAAAAAAGCTGCAGTTTAGATTTAGAAGACGGCAAATTGTTTACGCCTCAGAAGTTCCTCAGTTAGGGTTGAACAAGAGCACATTAGTAAGGGTGATCAGTCAGAGGAGGGATTGTTTCAGATTGCTTGTGTCTCTGACGAAGTAGGTGCTGATCTTAGACTGGAGGGAAGATAAAAATGTTTGCATTTATTTAGTTCATCCAGACACAGTTGTAGTACAAATCAGGAGTGGTTTTGCTGAAACAGGACTGATAAAGCAAAGGCAAAGGGAGATAATGTGAGGAAGGACATGAGCTGATTAAGCTGGGATGAACAGATGGGATTGGCTGATGGCTGGAGGAAGAGAAAGGAAAGAAGCAAGGAACAAAGATAGAAAGGGAGGGATGAGCAGAGGAGAAGAGCAGAGGAACAGTTGGAGGGATAAACGACTGAGAAAGGGAGAGGAAAGGATGAGTCACTGAAATCATTAGCAGGAAATAAGAAGTGACATTAAAATTCATTTGTTGATTAATAGAAATCATGGCATGTCGGGAATTAGTTAGCAGCTAGCGATCAAACAAATGCTTAAAATGGCAGTAGATGCTTCAGTTATGATTTGTATATCTCCAGGCGTAATGTAGTGCAAGTGCAAACAGCTGTAAAAAGCTACTGTGGCTTCAACAAACATCCCAGATAAAAGATATCTAAAATCCCTCAGAGAACTGTATACAAGAGAGAAAAAAAGCTACAAGAAGCATGTCAATTAAATGAGCTATGGTCACAGGGGAGAAGCTTGGACATTGGCTTAGATAAGAAAGAGTATTGTGCTGCTCAGCAGTGCAATGCCTGATTAAACAAAGATAATAATCTGAGGTTGGGTACCCTCGAGACCAAGGCCGGTCAGAGAAAGAAAAAGATTCAGAAAAAAATAACGAAAAGGCAAACATTAATAAACACAAAAGCAAAAGCAAAGGAGATTTGAATGGTCGATAAGCTCAGCTTTTAATGCTTTGGAGAATTTTGCAAGCTTTCATTTGAATAAAATATATAAAAAAACAGATAGAAAAGGCATGAGCAAATGATGGTAAACAGATAGCAGCTGTTGTTTTCAACTGTTGTTTAATAGATGCATGTAGATGACCTTTCAAAATACAAAGGTTAGCATATTTTAACTTCCTTTAAGAGGGTTAGACTTTTTTTTTTGCTTCACTACTCCAGTAAGGATAGCACACTTGTCTTTCAGGAAAAAAAGCATTTTTTAATCATTTTTTTGCTACTGCTCATTGTGCAGCCTCCACATTATATTTGATCTTTTCTGGTAAAATCTCATAACTTGCTCTTTATTTTCAGAAATGTTTGCAGCTATGCAGTTTTCTGCAGTCAGTCAACATACCAAATGGAGGAAACTGTGCAGTCAGATAATGAGAATAAATTGGTAAATTTACATGTGTGTCTTATTAATGAGGTTCTTATCTGAAGAGGTCTTTTAAATAAATAGTCCTTGTCTTTCTGGGCGGATACAGTCTTGTATCCTCCGTCTTGCTTTCCTTTGTAATGGTTGTTGTCGTCATCAGGTTTTTTATGAGTAAATATACTTTTTCCAGATGTTCTGATGATAAATGCTGTGACCTTCAAAAATATATATCTCAAACAAAGAAAAAGAAAGCAAAAAACACAGTTTTTTACCTACAAGTTTTTGAAGTAAGATGCATTGCTTTGAAGATATTAATAGTGAGACCATTAATTTTCTTATTGCGTATTAGTCTTAACGCTGTGTGAGTATGATCAAGCATAATGGTTTTGATGAATTAAGCATTACTTATTTTAAACAATAAATCACTGACCACTATTAAACAATATTAATTAGTGTTTGCACCCATCCAGCTGCCAAATGTCTAATGCATGTGTCTGCCTCACAGTGCTCTGTTTTTCCCCTTCAGGCTATCGATGCTTCAAGGCAGTGTTGTTTCTAACAGGCCTGATGTTTGGCTCTGTGGTCATCTTCATGCTGTGCTACAAGGAGAGGGTGATGGACACTCAGCTGAGCGTAGAGGCATCCGTCGGTATTGGCCTGGGCATTGGGACACTGTGTGGCCTGGTGACCATGCTGGTCCGCAGCGTTGGCCTTTTTATGGTAGGCCTACTGCTGGGCCTGCTGGTTGGAGTTGCATCACTTGTGGTAAGTCCCTTCCTTTTGTTCATTGTTTTTATTTTTTTGTGGATACATAAAATACAATGAAAATATTTCATAGTTATTATTAGCGATACACCAATATCTCTAATAATAGACATTTGGAACCAGATTTATAATCCCAAGTAGCGTTTGTAAAGCTTCCAGGAAGTATCAACTTTAACCATAAAAAAAACTATAGTGAACAGATCTGAAAATGTTTCTTTATATTTCTTTATCCTTTATGATAATTGTCTATATTAGCAACCCTCCCACCTGCTCAAAGCTGCCTTTAGGCTCTTGTTTGAATCTTAGACAAAGAAAATTTTTATGTTTAATTAGTGTTGATTTTCTTTTGTAATGGAGACGGTTTAACATGCTTCTACAAGCTAACGTAGAAAAGAGCAACTACTAAACAACATTTCCTTTTCCAGGCTATGGAGGAATTCTATCACCCTAAAACAGTATGGGTTCCTCTGGGAATCCTTCTGGGCTCTGGGACATTGTTTGCCGTCCTCACTCTTCAGTGGCAACGGTGCTTTGTCACCTTCTCCACGGCAACATTTGGCTCTGCCATCATCACTGTCACAGTGGATTACTTTATAGAGCTGTTTGCCTTGGTGCACTACATCTATGAGAGACTCAAGGTTAGGATAG
Source organism: Brachyrhaphis terrabensis (assembly GCA_903067065.1). Classification (NCBI taxonomy): domain Eukaryota; kingdom Metazoa; phylum Chordata; class Actinopteri; order Cyprinodontiformes; family Poeciliidae; genus Brachyrhaphis; species Brachyrhaphis terrabensis. The sequence goes on from CAEGAG010200588.1 coordinate 21,653, forward strand.
CTGCATGCAGGGGTGTGTTTGTGAGTGCGAGAGTTGAATTCACCTTGAGGCAGAGTTTCTGATGAAAATTCATGACATGTTAATGTTTGAGTGAAAGTCAGATTGACAGGTTTGCAAATTTGCAGATAAAATCTGCCATATTTGCATCTTTGCCAATACCATTTGATTTCTGAGTCAAACTTTTGTGAATTAATTAAAAGTTATTTTTGCTCAAAAATAACTTGATCAATGTGGTCTCCATGGTCTTCATTATATAACAGGGTGTCAAGCTAGGTCTGAGATTTTTTTCTACCTAATTCAAAACAGAGATTTGGATTTATAGACCTCTGAATCTGCCAAAGTAATTGGTTAAGTGCCTTGAGATTACCTTAATTATGAAAAGGCACTATATAAATTAACCGCGTTCAATTGGTTATGAATGCACTGAAACAAAGGTGTCTACAGCAGTGGACCAACAACTTGTGCTTTTCTACAGTGAAATGATGACAAACAGCTAAAATACAACTTTTAGTTATTATATGCTTAGAAATAAAACTGTGTTTCTCAACAGAAAGCTGCTAATATCATAGAAAGTTAAGCTCTGGAAATTCACTACATCTAATAAAGCAAATGTTTTAAAAAAAAAAAAACTGCACTGATGTTAATTACAGGTGGCACCAAAGAAGCCTGTCTGCTGGTTCACCTGGGTCATCTTAGGGGTGTGGCCTGTCCTGACCCTCCTTGGAGTTCTGATCCAATGGAAAGTTACTGCAGAGGGATTTTCTCATACAGAGGGTAAGCATCTAAACCTGAATGAGCTAAGAATTTATTTGGCACACCAAAATTGTTTTAGAAGAAATTTCCCAATTTAAACCACAAGAGGTTTGCTTCAGAGAACAATTCTGTTGACCCAACTTGGAAAGCTTTTGTTCTCTTAAATAATCAAAGCAGTATTTCACTATTTCTATTTCATCATTGTTTCTTTTGTAACCTACAATAATTGATGCACTCAGAGATAGACTAAATTATTTAAATCAGTGTTTGCACAAAATCAAATCATGCTTCATTGCCTTTTTAATCGAATCCCCATGAAGCAGAGAAACAGCAATCAGAGTTTTACATATGTAACTGTATCCTCCTGAATTACCACCCAGAATATTTTGATTTTAATCCTCCTCCATCCTATGAGGAAAATTCTTGGTCTTGCTATGAGATGTGAGCAGAACAAAGAGAAATAAAAAAAATATGTTCATATAATCATTTTTTTTTCTAAATCAATCTAAGTGCACATGAATACTTTTAGAAAAGATTTCAGCCCCCTCTGAAAATTGGCAGACTAACTGTTTAACCTTCTCCAGAGGAAAACATTCAAAATAAAGCCTTCAACCTTTTGTGCCTCACAGTTTCTCTTCATGTGACTCTTTGAAGCTCGTCTTGCAGGATGACATTGATGTTACATAGTACACTGCAAAAGAAGTCAAACAAAAAAAAACGGATGGTTTTCTTAAAATTAAAAAAGAAGATTAACTTAGTGAAGTCAACTGTAACTGCAAAATTCTTTAAGGAAAAAAAACATGGGTGTCATTTAAACAGTGTCACCTCACCACAGGTAGCATCAGATCATAAGCTGATTTCACGGACAGAGAGAGGACAGAAACATGTAAATGCATCTTTTCATCCGGCTATATGCAGAATTGACTTCAAAGCAATGAAAGGAGACAGGTTATTTAAGCTCAGCATGGATTTGAAAGTAATTTAATTTCTTTTCATAACAGTTGACAGATGAAAATGAAAACTTAAAAATTTAAAAAATAGTTCTCACAGTGGCTGGAAAATAAAAATAATTAACAGTAAAAGACGTAAAATTGAAACGCTCAAGTCAAATTGTAGAAAACAAATGAAGAAGCTTCATAGCCAAAACAGTTTTTTTTGGTTTTTTTTACCTTCTGTAAGGTTGTAACCACAAAAATATACATACAAACGTATATTACAAAAATAAAAAAATAATGTAAACTGCAGTTTGTGATAGTAACATAAAAACATATGAAGATAATGAAGCGCCATAAACCCTTGCTAGGGTTTATGGCAGTTTATAGTGCATGCATATAACAAATATGCAAGCACCTTAGCTAACACAAACTATTGTTTATGTCAAATGTGAAGCAGTTTGGATTTTTTCTGCTGCATTAATTTTTCCCTGCACTTATGTTTGGGTAAAGAATGATAGCTTCATGACTGCGAGAAATTGGTAAGAAATTTGGAGAATATTTTCCAAGCTTGCGTAAGGCCTTATTTTTACAGTATTATGTGGGAGATTCAAGATTTTGCCATTCGAAAAGTGTAGCGAAACATGTCCTGGAAAACATCATCTTTCATGTTTGTCCCATGGGAATATTTTTATAATATATATATATATAACATAAATGGTCATATGTTCTGATAAATATGCTGATGAACATGAATTAGCTTCAGAAATAAACCAAAAGTTAGATATAGCTTCTGTACTAATGTGAGTTGTGGGGATGGATGCTTTTGACAGACGCTGATTTTCTAATCCTGCTTCAGTATTGATCCGACCACGGACACTACAAGCTTCTATGATAAATTGTAACTTTAAAGAAGTATTGTCATTGCTTCAGGAATTAGAGCCACCATGCGGACAGGGTTCTGTGTGTGTAGGTGTGTGTTTGTTGTCTTGCAAAGGAGAGTCTGAATATACCAGCAACAATGTTTTCACCAGAATCTGTTATTGACAGAAACAGCCTTAATCTATTCTGAAAGCAACCACAACACAGATGGTCGACTCACGCACAAAGCGAATCTCTAGATGCAGCATACAAGCGTTTTATAACTCCTGTATAAAATCAAATGCAGGGGCTGGAGGGACACAAATGCATTGGTGCAAAGTATTTTGTTCACACACACATGTCTATGATGGAAACACACACGTCATTTGATCTCTGCTGGCATTCACAGCTGCAAAGTTTCATAGAATAAGTTACACATTGGCTCAAATAATAGGATTAAACTGCAGGCTGCCATGGCTACCACACAGAGGACGTGGGCAAAAAGTTGGAGGAAGCTCTTAGTGTTATTTTGAAAACGATAAAAATCCAATTCTATACAGTGGATAGAAGCCCAGAAAAAAAACAGCAATGGTTTCTTTTAAATTCAAAACAGTGTTAAACACAAAGGTTGCATTGTGCATTTGCTATTTATTACACTCTATAGAAAGACACACATTTTCTTTTCTTTCCCTGTCTTATATTAAATCAGACTAAACATTTACTGTTTTAGGCTATTTAATATTTCAAAAAGTACTTTGGTTTTGCTGAATTCTGGGGTTAGGGTCCTCAGGCTTGCAAGTTTCCCCCTTTTTCTTCAAATGCCATCATAGTCGTTGTGGCCAAACATTTTTTTTGTTTCATCAGAGCAGAGAATATGTTACCAGAAATTAGATTCTTTATTCTTGTGTGCATTTGGAGAATGTAATTTGGCACTTTATGACGCTTTTATGAACTTCCTCCTCGTAGTAGCCTGCCAAAGCATCACAGTGCATGACTAATTTCTCTCTGAATAATGACAATTCTTACTAGCTTCAACCAGTATTTGTGTACATTTTGCACTAAAAAGACATTTATCTGTGAGAAAATTATCACATCCTCTTTATAATTCAATATGATGACTAAACATTACTCTTCTGCTTATGCTAAAATACAATGCTTGTGGTATCTTCTGGCAACTGGAAATTGTACCCAAGGATTAACCAGACTTATGCAAGTCTCTAGTAATTGTTCTTCATATCACAGTTGATATATTTTTATTTTCCCTCAATGTAGCAAGAGGAAGCAGCATGTTTGAGCATTTCTCTAAAGGTAAATTTATAGGTGTGCATCCATTTAAGTCAAATATTATAAACTAATCTATAATAGATAAAAAGCTTATTGGTGATAAAAAAAAAAAAATATATATATATATATATATATATATATACTACTTTACAACTGTCAGCTTCAAAGTAAAAGTATCCATGTTTGTGTTTTCCAAATATAATTAGCTATAAGAATGCATTAGGCTGCTAAAAGTGACATTTAATGGTGACAAGAACTATAGTGCAAAAGAGAAATGAAATGACTGAAAAGGGACAGAGTAATGAGGGAGCAGGTGTATGGGGGGAAGGGCATGGGTGAGGGTTGCAAAACGGGGCACAATGTAAGCAGGGGCAAGTGAAACAGTGAAGGAAATCATGTTTTCTGTCAGAACAGCGACTGGAACACAACATGAATGAATGAATTAGGTCAAATTTTTATTTGTGTCTCATTTTCATTTGTCTGCTACAATAAAACAAAACTTATGTTGGACCTTACAAGATAGCTTCATGAGTATGCTGGCCCTATGACACAAAGAACCATGTGCGCAGAGAGGCTTGGCATAGAGTGAACTAAGAAATAGAAAAAGAGGGGGTATCATTACTCAGCTTCCCTGGCAGATGGTGCCTCATGTTCACACGCACAAAGGAACAATAATAGACCACATAACATCCACACACAAACATTTCCACACACATGAACACACGGTGCCTTTGTCTGTGTGCAATGTGAGGACGCTCATAAAAGACACAATATAAATGGACAAATATCTTCAACTGAAGCATCATTTATGTTGATATAAAATGAATGAATCAAAGCTAAGTATGTTCATTAGTTTAAATAATGGACCATAAGACAGCATGGATTTTGGACATCCTCTGCTAAAAAGCGTGTTAAAATAGCCAGCTCACACTCACCCACTCACAATATGTCAGGAAACTGAGCAGCTTGGTGCAAGTAGACTCAGCATGGCAAATTAGTCGCCTCACAATGTCCAAAAAAAAAAAGCAAACGTCTGCGATTTTCTTACATTTTCACTTTTTCAAGTTGCTCTGCATTATACAAAAAACACATATAGGACCGCAAAGTGACACAAGCAAACTCATTTCTTAATCTGCTCTCTCTTATCAAGTGCATTGTTCCTCACTGGTTTCCCCTAATACAATACAGGCCCTCTCTCTTGATTACCCATTGTTCTCTTTCTCCACATAATCAACATGTTGTTCTTTCTGACCTCCAGTGGTACTGAGTCGACAGCAGCGGCGGGTTCAGCTCATGCGAATTCGACAAAGAGAGGAAAAGCTGAAAAAGGAGAAGGAGAACAAGAAGAAGAAAAAACGTCAAAACCAGAAGACCGCTCTCAAGCAGAAGGCTCATACCCATCACAGCCACCATCACCAGCAGTACCACCACCCAGTGGTCTCCCACTCTCATCACCAAACCCAGAGCTCTCAGCAACCTAAGGTCCCTCCTCCTCCTTCCCAGACAGATGCCGGCTACCACCGTAAACCCAACCCCAAAAGACGCTTTGATGGAGATGTGCTGTCTCCGGTAATATTCTTATTCTCATTCTTAAACTGAAGGAAAAAAATAGTTTTATTGACATTTGTCTTTTTGTTCTGTGGAATTAATGATCCCACAAAAGTTTAGATTTTATTGAGATCCTACATTACAGTCCTGCTTTAACTTAAGTAGATTTACTGTGTCTTGAAAAATTATTTATAAATTATTTTTTACCATGTTAAAAATCACAGTTAACTGTATTTTATTGGGCTTTCATGTTACAGTCTAGCATAAAAGTCTAGCATAATTGTAAAGTAGATGATTCATGGTTTTAAACATTATCTATGACAGATCACAGATACAGTTGAGGAGAAGGGTGTTTGTTCACTTTTTCTAATCGTCTGTCCATCCACAGAGCTACATCAGGAGTTTCAGAGACAGACAGACAGAAAGACGGGCTTACTCCCACACTCGAATGAGTCGCTCTCGGATGGCTCAACTGGACTATGACTGCGGCTCTCAAGTGCCTCTCACAGTCCCCAGTGGACCAGCAGTTCGGATCTAAACACATTCACACAATCACTGCCTCCTTCAAAACTCTTGGACACCAACAGAAGTAAAAGACTTGAAACAGCCCAATCAACTGTTAGTTTACCCCGATGAAGATTACCACATTCTGATAGTTTGTAACCCAAAATGGTTTTATCTTGTTTGGTGTTTTTGCCAACCATTTTGGTTTTTAGAATGATAATGAACAAAGACTTTGTTTTGGAGGGAGCACAAATTGATGGATCATCAGATTCTTCATTTAGCACCAGTGAAGCTTTTGCTTTCCATCCAGAAAATGGAGTTGTTTTATATGTTATCAAGCAAACTGTTTCAGTAATTTGTTCAATGTGACTGTTCTGGGAAGGGAAGAGGGTGTATTTGTCGTACTCTATAACATCGCAGCTGAAATGGAATTGTGTGTATTTTAGAGTTTCAGGGAACTGCAACTTTTTTTTCTTCATCTGTATTCAGTATCTCTACCTTCAAGAAAGTTAAAGGATGACACACTTCACTTCAAGGGTTCTGAGGGGAGTGCTCAGTGTTAAATGTTAAAACAAACTGAAGGTACAATGCAAACACTGAACTGAAAGCTCTTACTGTTCATTTTTTTCCACTAGGAGGTGTCTGTGTAAAGTAAGATATTTATTTCACTGGGGTTATTTTTTTCATCAGAGCTTGTTAATACAGAAAATAGCCAGTTGCTTGGAAAATCCTGTGGGCTTTTTAAAGGGGGTTGAATTGTAGGTGTGAATCGAACTGAGCGGTTCAAACCAAAGAGGGTTTTTTTTGTTAATTCCTCTTCTAAATTAGTATTGCTTTCTGCATATTGTGCCATTCTCCAAGGCAGATGTGTTTACATCTCATCACTGACCTTCCTCCATGTTTGGTCCCAAACGGTCTGCTTCTAGCCCTACAGCTGATGGGCTGGCCCAATTATTAGCAAACACGAGGGGGATTCATTTAAATGTCAGATGTGCATGTTGTACAATACTCTTCCCCCTCTTGTTTTACCACATACTGCTTTGCTTGAAAGGATTAACTTCTAAAGGTTTTTCATGACATGTTATGTAATAAAGAAAGATTAGCTCATTGAAAAGAGGTAAGAAGATGAAAGCATTTGCAAATGGCACCCTCTAATGTTTACTGCTGGACCTGTCTTTTAGACTTTCTCTATGTGTGTTTGTGTCAACATAAATTTATGTTACTCTATTTTTAATGTATGTATTTCTTGCAATTAAGCTGTTGAGCCACCATCCAGAGAGGAGAAGTGGATTTAAATGTTTTACATAAAGATGTAATGTTTAACATTATTTTATTTCTGCCTTACAGAAACTTAGATGTTTTACAGACGCACAATTCCTACTTAAGGAAATATTACAGTGAGTTATGACAAATGATACTGCCAATAATGCAAAAATAAGAAACGGATTAAACTTGATCCCTAAAAATGTAGGATTCCATGATTTGAAATGTGAACAGAACAAAGTGGAGCAACAGTTAAACATTCACGCACTGATTTAATAGTGTTTGACCTTTGCAGATTTTGCAATTCTTTCTTACAGGGGGACAATTAATTACGTTATACTCCATTATTGCATGACAAAACTCGTGTAATACCTGTATCCATTGTGTTGTGTCATTGTTGCCATGTGGAAACCCCAGATTTCCAGCTTTTTTGGACCAAGGGTGCATAAACACCTCTTTATCTCTGTATATTTACACTGTCCAAGTAAAAACCTTTGAAAGGACATGTATTGTTACTAGATGGATGCTTCAGAATATTTAAAGTTAGGTTCTGTTACAAGCAGTTGACATCTTACCTCCAGTAGCATAAATCCTGATTAGTTGGTCCCAGAGGCTGAAGCTAATGGCCAGTCTGAGAGAGGCCATGACCAAAGCAGACCTCCAATCTCAAAAACATCATGGTGGTTTATGTGGGTGCTCTTTTATCAACCCTATAACTGTCATCAGGTTTGTATTTTGTGATAACTTATAAAGACGTGTGTGGTTATTTTCACCGGAACAGGAGATAGGATGTGGTGCACCATCAGTAATGTCCCTGCATTAAACATCCTGAAGATTAAATATGCAAAGCATTTCTGGTCAAAAAACAAAAATACTTTTGGTAGTTTAGAAAATGTTTTTATTGATTTTTACAATGACTCACTTTTCTAGTAGCTGGTTAATCTGACGAGATGCTGTACATGTGCAGTTCGAGGTGCATGTTTTGTACAGGAACATCACTGTGACACCTCCTATTTCCATTCGCTGCGAAAATAAGCAGCCTGCTTAAAACAGAGTGACAGTTCAAAACATGATCAAAAGCTGCTTGCATAAACTACTTTGAAGGTTTCGGAACTGGAATATTTTTGATATGGTATGAATTCACTTTGGTCTGGGCTCCCCTCAGATTACACTTTAGCTTCAGCCTCATCAACCAACTGATTTTCATTTATACTAAATGACGATGCAAAGATGGTTGTGGGTAATTTGTTACCCACGGTAGACAACTGCAACTTCCTAACAAGAACTGCTTTAAAAAAATTCTGAACTACTTCTTTTTAATTTGAACCACCTCCTGTTCTACTTTATGGTATTACTTTGATGGTCTTTCACCGTAATGTCTGTAATAGTGTAACTTTATTTTTGCTTGTACTTCAGTCCTCTTTTTTATGTCCTGGTTGTGTTTTTGCTGTAGTGGTGATGTATGTTATCATATGTAAATGCTAATCACTGGCTCCTCTCTTGCTTGTAATTGGTGGGATGGGCTAATAATTATTTTATGTGTATTGCTTTGTCTTTTATTATTATGAGAATATTCTGACTGTAGATACTGACTTGTAAATAATCTTAATGTGCAAATATTTGACTTCGTTTTAATGTTTTTAACATTATGTTGTGTTTCATTTCTGCAGCTGAATACTTTCAATGGAGTAGACCTGTTATGCTGTGATCCTGCTGAATGTTTTTTTGATTTGACCTTGTGTAAATATGTTTCTCATTCTGCTGGTTGAACCTGTGATGATGGAATTCAGCCGACAAATTTTAAACTTGGAATTTAAATTTGGCTTTGAATCTTTTTTTCTTCAAACCTACTCCAGCTGCATGCTTGTTTAAAGCACAGATAAGCAATTACTGTGACATGTTTGGGGTCTTTCCAAAAACATATTCCTGGGTACAAAATTAAAGATGACTTATGTTCGGAAGAAAAATGTTAAGACATCCACAGTATGCAAATCATGAATTAGCATAGAGGTTAGAAACCAATATTCTCCTTTGGAATTAGAAAACTGGAAGCAGTATGTAGGAAAAAATCATAAAGGAAGCAGAAAGTACAGTAGAAATATGTTGCCCTTTGCTGTTGACCTGCTACATAATGAGTGGGGTGTTTTAGACACAAGCTGCAAAAAATGACTGCAGAATATTCTGGCTAACACAACTCACACTAATTACTGCAATATCCATCATATTCTTTCTTTTTGAACTCCTTTACAACATTCTGTGCAGTTTCCTCTGTCTAATTTTTCTTCTCGCGTCTTTTTCTGTCCAGATAACCTTTTCATTCAGTTCGCCGTCTTCATTTCTCTTCTCTTCAGCCTGCATCACCATCTCTCTCTCCTGTTCTTCATCGAATGCTCATTTATTGTCTGTTTCTTTTCTGTCTTCAACACTCACAGCCATGGCCTTTTTTCATCTCTGTTGACATTTTCACTCCAGTGGTTTCAGAGACAAACGACACAGACTGTAAGTCTTGTTGCTTTCTAATCTGCTTTCAGCTGAAAACAAAGTGTGACCAGGGACAACTCATTACCCAGCCATTGTTCACATTTCCCTCACTCCTACATTTATTGTTTCAATCTCTCTTCCTCGTGAATTAAATGTTGAAATAGCAGTGTTATGCTTGACTGACAAAGCTTGCATAATTACAGTTCATAAATGAATCAATACACAGAGATGTGCATGTTATTTAAGAAGTGCTAATGATCAGCGATATGGTACCTTGAAAAGGTATCCTTCTGAACTTTTTCAAATCTCACATTACTACAACACACTTTGAGATATTTTATTTATTTTAAGACCAAACCTAGTCTCAAGACTTTTCAGCTTTAAGTAGTTTTGCTCTCATATATTTAACTAAATCAACTTTCCCACCAACTCTGACTAGTTTTTCTTCCCTTAGAGGCAAAAAACATTCCCACAGCAGGATGACCCCACTGTCCTGTTGTGAGAATGTTCAAGGTCTACCTTTGCAAGAGTGTGTATGCAGTCTCAGAAAATAAAAAGAAAAAAGGACCAAAACCAACATTGTTTGTTATTCGCTTTTAAAATTAGAATAATTTAAAACCACACAGTTTGGACATCTCCACTGAGGTTTATTTGGAGTGAAACATCAAACCATTTTTACCTTCTCATTCACAAGCACTAAACACATGCTACTAAGCTCGACCTTTAAACATGACTGAGTTCCCTCTTAGTTCAATACTTTTATATATGTTCTTTAAATCCAACCTGACACATTCATTAAATCTGCAACAACAATTGCCCCTAACTGATCATATGTTCATACTTGTGCTAAAACAAATAATGGAATATGCACAGTGAAAATATCTCCTTTCAGTATTATGTTTGACCACAGTGTTTCGGGCTCGCTGATCCGTCTTGAAGCTCAAAAACGTCCCTTATTATGCTGAACCATAACAGCTTGTTAAAATGGAAATGCAGAGATGAGAAATAGCAAAGTCGAATGCTTTTCTGAGATATAAAGTAATGCTTAAAAAGTTTAAAATCCTGGAATGCTATTCATTTAATACCAGGCTAAAGCCAACCTGCTTGCATCTAGTTTATGATGAATACAATCAATTAAAATTATGTTCATAACTTGAAGCTTACATTATTAATTCTGCCTATAAACATCGGCTCAGCTTATCTCTTCTTATAGTAATGGTAGGAAACAATTTAAATATTTGTTCATATTTTATTATTTTTCATTTCATGATGTCTCTTTACATGATGTCCTGTTGATGCTGTGTTGACTCGCTGACAACCTTAAGGGACAGAAGAAATAAAAGCAATTAATGTCAAGGATAATTCAAGTAAAAGAACCAGTAATTAATGTAGACAAATCGCTAAGTAGGTTAATATAAATTGTGCGGATATTGGTTGAAGCGAAGTGCTGTGCAGGCCAGTGAAGTTTAAAGAAGAAAGTGTTACAGAGTGTCACAGTTTCAAAAAAGTGCCTACAGTCTACACAACATCTTATAGAGGAGAAACAAAGACTTCCCACATCATTTCAGTGTCGCTGTCATGCTTATAGCAAAGCTATAGAAGCAAGTGAGCAGCTGCTAAAAGTTTAGGTGGATCAATGAAACTAAACTTACACACTGGGCACTAGCACCCTGGCTCATGGAATATTTCATCTAGGAATGTCATATATTAAACATGATCTGTTACCACACAAGTATGCCAATTTACAGTCTTTTCTAACATTGTTTGTGTTATGGTAATTACTGCTGAATCCTCTTACACCTATTGGCTCCTCATTCTTAAAATTTCATCATGTGTTTCAAAGGGTTAGCACATCCCATTTTGTTTGTTCAGCAGGAATTTGCAAAAATGAATGATGCTGTAGTCCTTCCTTACAAATATCACTTTTTCAGTGGTTCAATGAACAATTTTCTCAGTTTATAAATTTTAAATGGCAGAATTCCCACTGGGATGCCTAGATTGAGGTGTTCTGGTATATTGCATCTTGTATTACTTTCAAATCTTGCTACAAAGCAAAAAAATAGTAAAGATGTCATTTTTCCACATTTAAAATCCTTAAAATCAATGATTACAATGTGTATTTTCACCCATGTGAGTAATTCAGCTTGTGTTTGTCTATAATTTGTTTGTTTGTGTTGTCGACAAGTGGATGCATGTGAGCTCAAACCTCTCCATCGCGGGTCTCAATAGTCTTGATAAGAACAGTTTTCTTGGAGTGAACCTCTGATCCGCGCTGGGATTCAGGACTGGTCTCTGTAAGAATGCATTCACCTAATTAGCTTGGAAATTAACTTTATTTACGGCAACAAAAAATCAATTCAGATTAAAGGCACTAGTGTTGTTTACTATTGATTGAGAAAGCTACTCTTCTAAGCTTTTTACATTAGGGAGAGAATCAGAAAAGAGATTTTGAAGCTGCTTATTGTTTTCCAGTGTTACATTTCTATTTTAAATGTGCAAATTACATATATTTATTCAAAATAATAATTCAACATGTAAAATTAAACACATTTGAAGACTAAAGGAGGAGACAGAGTTACATAATCATCTAAGTCTGGCTTGCTTATCCGTGAAACCAATGGCCTGTGTGGTATTTTGTCTTCGCTAACGTCTCCACCCAGTGGTCAGAAAGTGTTACTGCAGGTACATGATATGTAATAAACTGAAAATAGCATCTACCATATTCAGTCACAGGCTATAATTAAACGTTATCATCCTGCTTATTGACTCATTTGGAATATAAAATGGATTTAACAAGTATTTATGTGTTGAAAAAAGGGCATGTTACTATTCCTGTTACCTCTGAATCCAATGGAAGAATAGGCAGACTGGACAGGCACAGTGGTGGTGATCCTGCAATGGAAAGAAAGAGAGAAAATAATAGTAAAATTAGATCATTTGAGCTTGTTATCATCCTTCTAATCAGTGTGTATAGCAAACAGACCTGCTCTCCTCTCCCTCCAACAGCTTGCGATAGGTGGCAATTTCAATATCAAGAGCCATCTTCACATTGAGGAGGTCCTGGTACTCCCTCAGGTGGCGAGCCATATCATCCTTTAGATCAAGATGTTAAAAAAAAATTTATTAAAAGTCTTATTGACTCCTAAAATTAAAGTTTCCCTACCAACAAAAATCACACTGTTACTAGAAATACTGAAATTAACTGGTAAAGATGGGTTGTGTATTTCTGAAACCCCACCTCTTATATCTGACAGTTGTTGCTTTTATTATATGCTGTCACAATGCGTGCCTCATGTGAAACGCTAAAGTTTATTACCTTCATTTTGGCAATGTCTTCCTGCAGCTGTGCAATGGTATCCTGGTAGCCAGAGGCTTCCCGGCCCATCCTGTCCTCCATTTCTCTCATCTGGCGCAGCAGAGACTCATTCTGAAAGGATAGAAAGGAGGTGAAGTCAAGTTTAAACAGGATTGACAGCAAAATAAAAAATTCAAGCTGTATAGTTTACAAATAACAGGAATACAGTGAGTTAAATAAATACTGACAGTGCCCTTGAGAGAGTCGATTTCACAGGTGTAGGACTGGATCTGGTGCCTGTACTCCATGGTATCCTGTTTGGCCTGGCGCAGAGCGTCGTTGTTCTTGTTCACAGCTTGGTTCAGATCGGACACCTTAAGGAGACACCAGGTGAGTGTTTAAGCATTTTAGCAACAGAAGAAAATAAACTTTACTCATGAAGTGCTTCTAATCTACCTTAGACTTGTACCAGTCTTCAGCCTCTGCAATGTTCTTTGCAGCGATGGCTTCATATTGTATGCGGATGTCCCTGAGAGCAGCAGTCAGATCAGGCTTGGACATGTCCATCTGGATCTGGACCTGAGTGTCCTGCATCTGGCTCTGCAGCTCTCGGATCTCCTGCAAGGTGTTCATGGAAAGAAGAGATTCATTTTTAGCAAAAATAAACTTACTGAAATCATTTAACAAAAGGAAAGAGATTTATAGATGTTTAAGAGAGAACTCGACTGCAGCTTAACCCTTCAAAGCCTTACAAAAGAAATAATAGTCAGAATATTGTATAGTTTGAAAGTACACATCTAGATTTTTCTCTAGCTCTGCGTCTTATTTGATACATTAGAAAATTATAGTAATCTGTTTTTATTTTCCCAACTAAAAGGGCATAGGTTATATGCCACAAAAAACATGGTAGAAAGCAACACACACAATAACCCATGTAAGAAAAGTTCAACTGATAAACACACTTTCACTACAGTCTTCTTTTGACTTTTTTTGCATCCTCTTTGTTTTTTTTCTGTGTAATCATTAAAAAAAAAAGAAAAAATCTTCATAAAATGTTTCTACAAGGAGCAAAATGCAAAAAATTTTATCTGACCACAAAAACCAATCGTAAAGAGAACAGGTTGTTTTAAAATTGTTTTGTTAAAAGAATCCAATAAACATGTTTCATTTTTAACTGTAATTATCTTACAAATATTTCTACCTCCTTAAAGAATTAAAGGCCTCAGAAACAGTGGTATAAAAATTTACAAGTTCAGTGTAACAATGTAGTTTAATTGCACTTTCTTAAATTTGTATGTGTAATAATGCACTTCCTGTCTGAACTGACATTAAAAATAAAATATCTAGACACTAATAAATCCTTCTTTTTTTGTGCAATGGGAGAAAGTACTAAAAGTGTAAATTCTAGTAGCATCAACTGCAATTCTTTTATTCTCGATAAAAATATATAATTTTACAAGCTTAAGTTGCATTCAGCTGTCGTTTGGTCTAATCGAATAGTTTAAAATAGCTATCCATTTGTTGCCACGTATACAAGCACACACACTTCAGCTATTTCCGCAACAGCTGACATGCTCCTTTAAACCAGTCAGCACTTCAGCATTTCTGGGAGGTCAAAGTTGAGACAAAAAAGACAAAATGACAAGATGGATCCTCAGCTGTGCATTGAAACTGAGCTGAGCTTATGGCTCATCCAGTCCTTTGATCTGGGCAAGGCAATGTGCAAAAGTATTTTTTTGGTTGTGCATATTTGTATTAGTGTGTTAGTGCATGTGATTTAACATCAGTGGGTTAGAGACTCTGTTACAAACTATCACAGAGACAAAACAATGCCTCTGTACAGAAACATTTAGAAGAGCATCAAACCTCTTCATGGATTTTCTTGAGGAAGGCAATCTCTTCTTGCAGGCTCTCAATGCGACGCTCCAGGTCCAGCCTGGCCAGAGTGGCACTGTCAACATCCTACAAACAAGCACACGGCAAGAGAATCTATTCAGGCAAAGGCAAATGACTAAGAATCTGTTTTACAAAAAGATGAGGCAGAAACAGAGTTTTATTTAAAAAGTTAAACTAAAGTTCAAACTAACAAAAATTAAGACATACAGCTCTGAAGGCAGACAGGTTGTTCTCAGCTTCTTCCTTCTGGTGGATTTCTTCTTGCAGTCTAAAAGGTGGAAGAGTTATCCCACAGGGGAAAGAAACAATAACAGAGGAAAGTTAAAGAACAAATTCTTCTTGCCTCTCATTTCTATTTGGGTGCTGCTGCATTTGTACTTAAAAATAAAACCTGAGAGACACAAACTGTATTCTATTTAAACTCTGCTTGTATCCACGCACCCACACCTCATTGCCTGCTTGCTCCTTTTAGCCCTAAAGTTTTAATGCAGCTGCTCCCTCACTGTCAGCAGCCATGGGGTGATAACAAGAACCATTCCTGCTTTTTCCACATTTAGCATTTCACCAAACATTTTTTTTCAACGTGACATTTTTTTAATCTATGCATATTTACAGGCATCAAAGGTTTGGAAAGTGACTGATCTTTGGAGGACGACATGAAAATATTAATACCTGCTTGTTATTTTCACGTGCTGTAGCTGTGAGCAAGCAGGAGGTTAGGGTGTGTATTTTGATCTCAGTGGGTGAAGCAAGTGCTTTTGCTGGACTTATTCACAGCTTCAGGCAGCTGCTCGAAGAGGGCTGATAAACAGAATGTGAAGAGCAGGAGACTGTGTACGTGGTGTAGACTGTGTGTGTGCATGTGTGTAAGAATTGGAAGCTGACTGCATGCTGTGCGTGTTGGGGTGGGTTTTTATTACACACTGTAATGTGAGCGATGATGCATCCAGTGTCATGATGGAGTTGTCCCAGAAACACAAACTGACCTAAAAGCTATAAACAGACAAATATAGGCCAACAAACAAAGTTTACAAGGGACTTGAAGTGAAATTTAGAATGTTATTTCCTTTTAGTGTCTAAAAATATATATTTTTTTTCTATCTGTCCACCTCTCTCCCTGTCTGAATGTTCTACGTCTGCCTGAAACTTTGTCTGTCTAAGGTTCATTCCTATGAGTCTGTAAATCTGTCTCTATCTCTATTTTCCTCAGTGATGTCACTTTGGAATGCAGTTGCACAATTATAGGAAGCTTGAAAACGGTAGCATTCACTCAAGAAGGCCAACTTTGAAATTCTTCAAGGTTTATCTATGGCTTCTATTTTCTCCAAAAGAGAGAAATTAACAAAGCATTTCTACTCCTCTGTTTTTTATCTTCAGATAATCTTTTTTCCACGTAGCTTAACAATATCTTGTTTGGTATTGTTTGACAGAACATGGGATCAATGTTTTTTCTTCTTCTTCTTCTTTTTTTAAGGTTACTCAAATTTCTAGTACTGCCACGTTGATATAAAGCTCAGAATATTATATTATGGCTTTTAATTATTCTGCGCCACCTCAAGCTGTTAATTAGCAAACCCTCTGGCCTCTTTTACAAAACTTTCTGGAGCCTACTCATCATGTTTTCATTCCTTATTGACACACCATCAGAACCTACCTTAGCTTTAGTTTCTGCAGATCATCAGCCAGGTTGTCCCTCTCCACTTCCACCCTGGCACGCTGGTTGGTGAGGGCCTCGATCTGCCTCCTCAGCTCCCTCATTTCCTCCTCATACAGCTCAGCCACACGGCCAGGACCCTCGCGAACCCTCAGCTTCTCGATCTCCACGGTCAGGGCAGCATTCTGCTGCTCCAGGAAGCGTACCTTCTCAATGTAGCTGGCGAAGCGGTCATTGAGGTGCTGAAGCTCGGCCTTCTCATTGGTCCTTGTGTTGAGAAAGTCTTGGTTCATGGCATCTGCAAGGTTAAAGTCGAGCTTCTCGCCTCCATAGGTACGCACAGCTGTTGAGGAGCCAAATCCTCCTCCCCCTGCTCCAGAAGAAACTCTGAAGCTGGAGAAGGAGGGAACAGCGCTACTCTTGACCTCGTACATTCTGGAAGACATATGGCTGGAAGAAGAACCTCGACCTCCTCCTAAGGAGGAGAAGATGGATGACATTGGTGATGAACCAACACCAGAACCAAAGGTCCGGCGGTAGGAGGAGGCACTCTGGGTTGACGAGGAGTAGGATTTGCTCATGGTTGCTTGACTGCTTGGTTGGTTTGTGGGTTCAAAGAAGCTGCTTCGGGTGTTAAGACCCAACAGTCCCACCAGGCAAGTGGAAGAAAAACTTGGTGAAGAAATGTCAGGCGCTCAGAGCAACTATTTGTAGACCATCCACACCCACTCTAGCCCCTAACCCCTCCTCTATGGCCTCCCTCTTTCTCCATATACCCTGCTGTCCTACGCCCACCACTCAACCACCCTCAAAGCAAAGTAATCCTATCCCTTTGATATATTAGACAGGATGTTTAGAGAACATTAATTCTGGACTTTCACGTTTACTGAGATTTATTTTTTTTTTCAATGGCCAGTTGCATCAGATCACAATAAAACTGTAAACAAGTATTTTTGTTGATCATAAACTCAAAATATAGACAAGCTTCTGGATGCCATTTTCAACGGTCACGATCATAGATTTATTTTTACACCAGTTTATTACAGTCTTTTAATATTATGTAGAGTTACATATTTTAACTTCTTTGCCAACAATCATGGCTTCAGAGTATCTCCCCTCCTCACATATCAATCCCCCACCTTGTCTTGTCTCTTGCCAGTCCTACATTCAGCTGTCAAGAGATCCAGTTTCAGCTGCTGGTAAAGTTGATCAGCTGTGCATTCATAGCTGTCTCTTCTGAAACATGACTGCATGAGCAATTAAGAGTCAGATTCATTCAGTGATTGTGCTAGTAAGAATTTGTAAAAGTCATAGACTTAAAAAAAAAAAAATAAAAATATGGGAAAATATTCTAAATCAAATCCTAGAATGTTTTTTCAAAAAATTTAAAAATGCTGGTCTTTACTGAGCCAACCATCTTAGTAGAAATATGAGGTAAAATAGTAGATCAGTGGTATTTTCTCAAATAAACCATTTTCCATGCTAATGTAATGGTCTGTAGAACTTCACCTAAAGTGTCTGGTTGAATGTTTAACACAATTTTGTGGATAATGAAACAACACGGGTAAAATAAAAGCTATTGGAGCTCAATATTTCAGTGTAATTATATCATATTTGTGAAATGTCTGCTCAGATTAATTCATAACCTCTTGTTCAAGCAAGAGTTATAAAGATTTTAACTGGTTTCAGAATGTATGCCTAGCATAAAGTGTACTTACAAAAGTATTCTTAGGCCTGAGACCAACCCATATTTTGTTTTATTATAATGTCAAACTCTAAGGCATGTTATTTGGATTTTATCAAGTAAGCTGACACAAAGAAGTGGACAACAGAAAGAAAGTGATACATGGTTTCTACAATGTGTGCCAATAAAGATAAAAAGCCAACTGCTTTTGTATTCACCTCCCTTTAATCTGATATCCTTAAATTAAATCCAGTTACAGCAAACTCTGATGTTTTAGAGGTGTATATTTGTCCTTGGTTATAAAAGTAGCATCAGAGTTTGACTGATAGGATTGCCAGGAAGGTCACACACCACACTTCGAATTTGTCACACACTACACTTAGACCACTCACACCATGTGTGAGTGGGCAGATGCATTGGTTGAATTTTTGCAGCAGTAGATGTAAGTTAAGCATCTAAGTGACTCGGGGTGTGTTCACAATTTGTAATCAAATTGATGCAGTGTAAAACTGACATGGAGACAACATTTCAATTCTTCAAACTGTCATCTTACAATAAAAACTGTCCCAGGGCATTGCAAGCTTTGCCTTTTCTGAAGTCTTCGTACCCTTTGAACTGAAATAGTCACATAAAATAGTGGACTGTGTGTAATCAAATGACTCAGCGTTTTAATAGCTGATTTGAAGACTGAATCCCCACTCTGCGTCCATATTGTAGAATGGAACTACAAGGGCCACTTCAGCCAAAGTTTTGAAATCAGGAAACATTTCTCCAACTGAAGCGATCAGAAGTTGGCAAGACTCTCTGAATAAGGAACAGTGGGGGGAAATCCCTCCAAATGCAGCTGATGAGTCAGCAGTACAGATTAGGACTTCAGGTAGTCAATGCTTTCAGGTGCAAGGATCTTAATAATACACATATGTAAGTCAAGAACATCATCTATAAAAAAGAAAGCACTTCACACAAAGGGTCCCAGCTGACAGTAGATTTAAGAGGCTTCTAAGTCCTGCTCTCAGTCTTCTGTCATAACTGCTTTTGTGGGTTTATGTATTGTAAGTAATGACAACTCTAAAAAGTACACCGACAGTAACTTTTGAGAGCCGACTACCAGGTACTTACAAAACTCTCTGCTTTAATTGACACAGAATAAAGTGACACAACTGCTGAGTTTAATCTCCAAACCTACAAGATTTCATTCTGGATTTAAAAAGACACTCTGTGTTAATGAGTGTGCATTTGTATTTATAGGTATATGCTGGAGGGCTCATTGTGTGTGGTCATGCACATATTTGTGTTTCACAAAGCAGCGTGCCTGTCAGCTGCAGTGGGTGGTAGCAGCCCTATTTTTAGATTTCCTTTTCAGAGCTCAGGCTGTTTGGCGTCTGTCCCAAAAGACCCCAGAGGACTAAAGATAATGGATAATAGCACTAATTAAAGAAATTCAAGTATGTGCCTTTTTGTGTTTCTTTTTCTGTTGTAAATATAACTGATGAGGAGGTAATGATAATGTCTGACAAGATTTGAAAGAACTTTGTGTTTACTTCACAAATCTATAATACATTATTTATGGAGAGTAAAACCAAAGTGACTTAGTTGTTCAAAACCATTTGATAGTTTAAAACAGTAAAATTACATAAATACTTAATGTGTCTTAGAAAAGAAATTGGATTTCTAGATAGTTCATCTCGAACCCCTTCCTTTACCATCGAAAGCCCCCACAGCTTTTAACAATGGAGCTATAAAACTGAGCTATTAAAATAGACACAATGAGAGAAGCTGCACCATCAACTTCATACAAACTGTGCTTATTAATATCAAAACACTAAATATATCTTTTTTTATTTCAAGTATGAACCTTTAGGAAAAGAGCTTTCAGTTTTGTGTCATAAATTCTCATTTTAGCCATAAAAAGTACAGACATTAGATCTTTCAAGACAGACTGACTGATTTTAGTCCAATTAGTAATGAAAAATTGCATAATATTTGATTGTTTGTTTGAATATTTTATGAAGGATTATTACATAAAAATATAATTTTAATGTTGTGACTCAAATTTAATTTTAATGATCGTAATGCATGGCAAAAAAAAAATTTAAGCTCATAGGTCAAATGACAATAATTATTGTCTTAAACGTAAAGAGAAAGAAAATATTTCACATATCCCTAATGGTCTGTTGGTATAGAATGAACATTCTCAGATTAACCTGTTTGAAAGTGGTGTTTTTGTGGAAGGTTCATAAAATGTTATATGATTACCAATAAAACTGGTTCATCTCCTCTAGTGAAAATGGAGGGTACAACTCTATATATCTTCATTTTTTAATATACAGCTAATTTATTTCAGTTAACATGTAAAACTTAAGGACAAATAGATTTTTCTATATTCATCTTTTTTAGGTTATTGACTGCTATTTTCTAGATATGGTAATGGTCTCCTTCCCAACTTATTCCTGCTGTAGCCTGAAAAACTAGCAGATTTTTTAATTATTATGCTCCATGAAGAGGCCAACCCTATTAGCAATTCAAATTAATTACCATGTATTTAAAAAAAAAATCTTCAGCATATTAAACAGTGACAATGCATTCAGAAACAGAAGCAGCCCATAAAGTGCAACTAATTTAATGAGTTAGAAACTGATAGGTGTAAAAGCCAGCAGATTAATGCTGTAGACACAGCTTTCTCTGAGCCAGGAAGATAAGATAACATAATATTCCACATGGGGATCTGTTAGAAATGGATGAAAGAAAATGGCTATTTGACTACCACTAAAACATTATAATTGGAGTAATAATATAACAATAATTTAAATCTTTAAAACATCTGGGCCTGTGACAAAGAAAATTGGCCAGCGATCTAAGTCTATGCCATCCCTCATTTTGAGAAAGTAAAAAATAATTGAAAAGAAACTTCAAGTCTTGCTGTTAGGTCACTGTTTGAAACAATTTACTGTTTCCAAATACTGTGCTATGGCAGTATGTGAAATTTGCACATACTGTCCATAATATGACCAGTGCCTATTACTCAAAAACAAAGTATGCATCTCTTAGATCTTCAAGAGCAGTTCTATCATTTTGTTCTTGAAGTTCTGGTTCATAAAGTCTTGTAGTTTTTTGCTCTTGACAAATGTTCTGGACAGAACTTTGTTCTTGTGCGGCGTCGAACAAATATTGGTGAGAAAGTTGAAGTAAATATGGTTAGAACAGTGACTAATGCTGCAGTGAGCAGGACTTAAGAGATAAGTGCAAATCTTTTATGGGCTGGATTTGAAATAAACTGCTGATACGAGATGAAGAGGCATCCAAGTGGTTTGAATACTACATCGTGAGCTTGGGACAGATAGCTAGCCAGCAAGTGGTTGCCTAACAGCCAAAGACTCAGAGCCAAACAACCCTGAACTGTATCCCAGAAAAGACACTCTTAAATTAGCACTCTAATAAAAAAAATGACTATGGAAACAGTTATCCAGACAGGAAACAAGTCTCGGAAAACTAACAGCACATGACAGTCAGGTACTAATTTTAAAATCCATGTCATGGCCTGAATCTGAATAAACGATGCTGCATCAACGTAACAGCAGCAATTCTCAACAAAGTCAATGATATCACATGCCAATTTGTCATAAGGTGAGAAAAATCTTATATTCAAAATGTTAGATGTTAGATCAGACCCATTCTGTGATGCAGTTAATGTTACAAACCAAGACAAAGAGTTCTTTAAAAGTCTAGGCTTGATGTCCTGACGTCACACCCGAAGTCAGTCTGGGACACATTGGGAGAGTAAAGTTAATGTGCCATCTTTTAGAAGTATTTTGTCCAATTGTTAGCTTGGCAGAAAGGCAACAGTGTTGGAAGCCAAAGGATGAGGGAGATGATGGTAATTTGATCTACTACTAATTTTCCTTGACACTGAGCTTGACAAATTGCATGGAGTATCAATATGTTTTTGAACAATAAGCATTGTGGGGAGTCTTTTTTAAATCCTCCCAATTAAAATATAAATAGATGATAGTCAATACAGTCACAAATGGATGTCCCAAGCTATGAGTTTCTAACTTGAGAAGGTAAAGAATGTTGAAAAAACTGTGCACAAATACGATGTAAATAATACTCAATGGTGAGGAAAGGGCAGGTGGTTTAAACATTTAGACAGGCAGAGTACCTGTTGCCCAGCAACAAACCCAACAGGCATACACAACATGCCAAACAGTTGAGCTGTGGGCCAAAATTGACTTTATGATGAAACAAGGAGAAAAAGGAAGACAGAGAAGTGTTGCATTTGTCTGACTCTGTCACAGGTTTTACATGCTTGTGATTGCAATCAAGTGTGAAATGTAAAAGTCGCTAACAACCTTTTAAAAATATTCGATTTTTAAGAGGAAACCAGTTGTTCCATGTTTTATGCAGATCTATTTTGGGAGAGATTTGATATCAAAGTGGTGCAACATTACAGAGTTCCTGAAGTAAAATCATTAGACTTCGTTATGTTGCAGAGGTTGAATTTCAGTGGCAGCTAGCCCCATTTTAACAATTTATTGAGCAAATATATCTGACTAAAAATTGGGGAAAAAAATAAAATAATACAAGCAAGGTCTGACATTAAAAGTACAAACATATTGGTAAATCTGTCTGTTCTTCTGTTATGGTTACTGGATACTAAAAGATACCTACAAAAATCACATTTAGAGAAATATCCATATTTTCTTTGCCTAATTTATTGCTTCCTGGTGAAAATCCTGAAATCCCTGCACTCAAACTGTACGTTGCTGTGTTAACTGGTAATGCAACTTATTGGCAGCAAATAAGAGAGACCATTGATTAATACCTGAAAGTGCCACAGTTTCTGAGGTTTTACACAAAATGTGCATTATGATCTAGTTCTTCTTTCTCAATGTTAGAATGATTGCTATAATTGATATTTCGATATATAGACATAAGCCTAAAAACAGAAGAAAAAACACTAAATATAATAGCCAATTTTATTCTGCTCTTATATGCACAAAAATGTCTAATGAATGTAAGCTTTTTAATTTGTAGAGCTTTCTTCCTGGGAGAGGAGTCTGCAGTCAGGTATTTAACAGACATGTCTTACATAGTAGGAAAGCTACACAAATAACTACCTGTGTATTTAGTTACTGGAAACACTTCCAATCATTTGAATTTATCTTCCTTGTAACCAAGGGAAAAGTGAAGGAGTTTTTCTTTTTTTAAAACAGCTGGTTGACAGTGCACCACAATAGTACAGAGAAAGGGGTCATAAATAATTGTAGAAAATATGGACCAACAGTGACATTATGAAAACTGGACATTTCTCCGTACAAGTTAATAAGATGAGTAAGAAACTGGTGAGCAAGGCTACCAACAGTCTAAAAGTATCACTGAAAAATGCTCCAGTGAAACTAATCGTTTGATCAAAATTCCAGAAAGTAAGTTGGGCACAAAAAAGAAATCTAAAAACACTGTTCATCACCAAAAGACCACCACACACTGATAGACAGAGGAGGTAGATAGGGTTACATTAGTTCAGATGTAACTACCGTACACTTTTTACCAAGACGAAAGAAACCAACAAAGGCCAATACTTGAGGTTTTAGTATTGGCCTACCTCTTTCCTGATCCTAAATCTTCATGTGTTTGCTAATAAGATGAAAATCAAGAAGGACTTTATTTTTATCACCAACATGAGTCCAGCTGTACACTCAAATCAAAAACAGAATAAATTCATCAAAAGAATTTTTTCAGAGCAAAATTTATTCGAGCAGGTCAAAATGAGGTATGTCACATTGAGAGTAGAAAAGCTTGAAATATTTTATTATGATCCTTTTTTTCAGTTTCTACAGGATAAAAGGTAATGTGATTTCTAAAATCTAATAACATAAGTTTTTATGATAGAAATCATTGTTTTAAACCTTGAACAAAGTCAGTAAAATTTTGTAATACATATGCTTGTGTTGTGGATTTCTACAGTTTGTTGTTAGTTGATGAAACTGCTTTGAGCAGAAGATATTCCTAGGAATTTCTATGTTATTTCATATTTGGAAGATGCGAGATAAATTCTTTACCTACTTCTTTCTAATGTTCAGTGTAGGGCAGTGTTTGCTAAATGGTAATGACTTTTACTAAGAGATATGAAAACGTATTATGGAGGCAATTTAACAAGTGCATGATAATAATTCATATCAAATAATTTTATGAAAATATATATGCTTAATTAATTGATGTTTTATCACTACAGTGACTAACAAAACTTACATTTTAAGATCCCAATAGTAGAAATACTTTTTACAGTGCTTGGGTTTAAAATATTAAATCGTCGCAGTTTTTAAAATTTTAAGTCGTTACTGTAATAATACCTAGTACACTTTATTGTCAAATTAAATATCTCTAATATTTATTTTGTTGTTGTTGTCTGTTTGTCTTGCCAGCTATGACGTGTGCTTTGTTTCAGGTCATCCATGTGAAAAGGACTTAATCACAAAGGTTATGTATCTGGTTAAATAAAGATTTAATAAACAAACAAAATTTGGGAAAGCAAATACTACGTTTAAGCAAACACTAGAGGGCGTGAGAGCACAGCAACATGAACTTCAAAGCACCGGTACCTCTAACTTTAAAGCTTTAAATTTAGGCATGTTATAGGTCATCGTTTCCACATTATTTGTGGATTGTTTTAGGCCCAAAATTGCAGATTAATTGATTTTTAATGCAAAATATGTCTACTATAGGGAATGGGTGATGTTAAGTAGTGTGCACCTCCCCTCAGCTTGTATTACAAATGTATATTGGTTTCATCTAATATTTACAGTTAAACTTCCCTATTACAAGTGTAAGATTCACTACTTATGTTAAATATGTAAAAGTAATGAAGAGCTTGAATCATGCAAAAACCAAAACCAAAAATAAATAAAAATACATAAATAAACCCTCCAGGTTTTTCTGTGCGTGTACCCAGTGCACGCACAGGGTGCAACTGCACTTATGTCATTTCTGAATGGGAGGAATATGGAATGTATAAGTGAACGGTTTTGTTGACTCCCCCCATTCTCTCTGTGGTTTTTTTCCACCTTGATGACGCAGCTGCAGGTTGCTTTCTTCTGTTGCTGAGAGCTCTCGGTTTCCACAGACTGCTCGCTGTTTCCGCAGCGGTGCTGTCGTGAGTCTGTATTACGCTGCGTGTCCACGGTCTGTGCCCTCCTCCTCTATCCCCTCGCCCCGCCTTCTCATCGGGAGGGTTTCTTCTTCCCTTTCCATCCATCATTTTTATTCCCTTCTCAATTTTTTTTTCCCTTGTTCCTCCCTGTACACGATCTTGACGGCTCAGTTAAACATAATGGGGATTTAAAACAGGTGGGAAACTCTCAGAGTCTTTCTCTCTCCATCCATCCGTCGCACTAAAGCGTCAGGGGATCATGCAACATCTGAAACCATTGCGAGCTCTGCTCCTTCTGGCGGTGCTCTACCAACCAGCTGTCTCTGAGAAATACGGTAAGATGATGATGTTGCATATTACAATTTAGTTAAGAGAGTGCACAGTGAACAGCTACATATTCTACTGTAAAACATCTTTACTTTGCATGGTGCATCAAGTGCGTTTGTGCATTTCAAGAGGGAACTGTACATGTCTTTACCAAATTAACTCAGTGATTGCATCTGTGGGTAAATACAGGGGGCTGTAATCATATTAAACAGGGGAGGAGAAGAGATGGAAGATAAGGGAGGATGGGGAAGAGAAACACTTAGTCTGTTTCATAGGCTGCTTTATCTTCTTGCATCATAAAAGAACAGGTTAGATCATATCGCTCATGACATCTCACCACTTTCACTCTGCTTTTTATTGTGCTTACAGTTATGTTTTTGCCATAAACACAGAGTGACACAGAGCCACACGCTCTAAATGTAACATTAGAATGAAAACATTAAAATTACATTGCATACATAAAATTTAAAAAAAAAACACTTATTTCCAATCCAAAACTTCATCTATGTCTTCTGTGTTCAGGGAATGAAATGGAAATCACATTAAACATGCTCTTTACTCAGTAAAGGACATTTAGAGGAGTAGAAGTACAATTATAATTTCTAATACGTTTGCTGTGTTCTATTCATGTCCATGGAAATACAATGACAGCTGCAGTGTTTTCTGGCAGTTTAATATAATTTACAATAACAGTCTTGCTGTGATTATTTAGAACTGATTTGACTTGTATAGATTATTACGTGTTTTTGTTGGTAGATGCATTGATTTGACCTTTTTTATGAGACAATTGTGCAACAAGTGAGTTTCACACCAATTAGTCTTTTTATTTTTGTTTTTTTTTATTTTTGTTTCCACAGCAGAGTGGAATTAAAAATCTAGTTGTCTTTACAAGATTTGAATTTAGCATCCCACTGAAGAAATTTAGCCACTGTTGACTTCAATTAAAATATTTTCCTTTTGTTCATACGCTCAGCCCCTGAAAATAAAAAGAGCATCAACATTGGCTTATCCACCCCTTTTCTGTGTTTAATTTGTGTTCACTCAGATTGATTAATGTTTATTTGACCTGCTTTATGAGTTCGTTTGAATGTTTTTATTGCCAAAATGTATTAAATAGCAATGAAACTGTTATCGGAAATTGATTAAAGCAGTTTTATAGAACACAAATGAATCTACTTGTATTAACATAGAATAATGCACAAAAATAAGAGACAGCCTGATAAGCAGCTGTGATCAACAAGGAGGTTATATCAGTACCATGGAGGAAAATCAGTACTGGTTATTTCAATCACTGACATCTCTTTGCCTCCACTGTTGTTGTTTTTTTTCACACTTCAGATTTATTCAACTGTTTGTCTGAAAAGCCGTCTATCCATATGTGCGACGGTATGATGCTCATGTCTCCGTTTACATCTTAGCAGTCAGTTTTTTTGATTGAAAACCCACCTGTTTGGAGTTGCTTTTGAACCTAATTGGAACATTGACCAATATATTTTACTGTGTATTAATGATTTTGATTATAGCAATTTACGAAATATGGTTTCTCAATTGATGACTGTGCAGTGTTTCTTTGCTTTTATTTTTGTCTTTTTATGATGTAAAGCACTTTGAATTCCCTAGCTGCTGAAATGCGCTATGCAAATAAACTTGATTGATTGAATGATTGATTATTTATTGTTATCCTAAACTGTTTATGTAAAGATTTTGCTTGATTAGTGACACTGTCTATCAAGTAGGATCAAATGTCCTACTATTAAACCAAAACTGTGACAATAGTGACACGTAATCCTAACTAGTAAGATTTTGCTGTGTTAGTCAATAATCATCATATTGAACTAATGTGACTGTTTTTGACAATCATATTTTTATTGCTCTAAAATTCTGCAATAAAAACTCTGACGTTGACTAGCCAAAATTATTTATTACTGATTTAATTTGTTGATTGATTATTTGATATAACTGTACTGAAGAAAAAATGTGCCCCAATGTTATTGTGCTTATATACACTGTACAAAAATGCACAATGACAATAAAGCCTACTTTACCTTTTGGTATGTTGGGTAAGGTAATCATTATATACATTTTTAATGTCCTTAATGGTTTTTTGATTGCAATTTCGATTACTAGTTTGAAACAATACAAATCTAGTTGGACGTTTGTTGGTCTAGTACAATGTTTTCCTTTTCCAGTAAAACATACTCAGACCAACAGGTACAAAAGTTCTATTACTAAGCCAAAGTGCCACTACAGTGGCACAAAAGTCTTGATCAGTGAACTTTTAGATTCACTATCTAATAATAAGACTCCATTTACATCTGAAATTGTAGTATACAAGAGAACTAATTGACATTAAACCCCATACTGAACTATTATTATTGTTGCAGTCTACATTCTACTCAACTGGTTATCTAGTACAGCCCTGTGCAAGAGGAGTGCTATTTTGAAGAATATGGAATAAGCATGAGCAAATGTCTAAATTGTGGAGTAAAGAGGCAAACCAGAAAGGAGCAGGAAAGTGATTGCTTACATCAAGGATATCAAATATTTACTCAAACAGATTGCCATATGGGCTGATCTTTTGCTTATGAAAATGTTTAATACTGGGATTTTTCTTTTACTTGATATTTGATTCTTTGTTTTTTTGTCTTGCCCTTTTGGGTCAACAGATGTTCTGTCGCTCACATCAGTCAGAGTTTGATGACTGGCACAGATATTTTCAATGAAAATAGCAACGTTAGACTCTTTCTTCTTTATCCAACCACTCTAATAAAGGTTAATCATTGCTGACAGGATAGTCCACAGTGGCACAAGACTGTTATTTGTTAAGGAAAGCACCTTTGGATGCAAGATTAACATTCAAGAATTTTTTCTTTCCTGAAACTAAAATAAATGTTTTTTAGTCAAGTTTCAGGAGAAATTATGAAACCGCAAAACATTTTATGTGTGTGTTCTGTTCTATGGATACACGTAACTGTTGCACTTTTTATTTTATTTAATCAGATAAAATCATTCTCAACACTAAAGTTCATGTGCTATATTTAATTTTGTTTGCAAGTTCAGATTACTGATTATGTTTAATTTAGTTAAACTGGTCCCTTCAAGCATGGATTTCCAAATTTAAAGGGATCCAAGGTGTGCTGTGAGACAGAGAAAAGACAGAAAGACAGACGGTGTTATCCATGCATCCATATCTTTCTCTGACCACCTGTTCCTTCCCACCCTACTAACACATCAAGGTCTTACTCACCAAGCTAAAATAGAAAATTTTAACAGTTAAAGAATAAAGACAGAGGTATCACCATACGCTGTTTAGAAGCATGTTTAGAAAAGGACATTTTTGTTCCAATATTATTTTCAGATCCAAATCTTTAGACTAAACTACGTAAGTATTGCAGATATATTTAAGTTGTTGCATCACTAAATGAATGACAGGAAAAAAAAGTAGTTTGATAGATAAAAATAGTGATTTGTACATCGTAGCTTATAATGAAAAAGTGTTTCTTTGAAACAGTTTAAAAAACTACTCCTACAGCTAATTGTATTAGTTATGCCCACGCTAAAATTCTGATTTGAATTATTCTGAAATCAGAATTACAGTTTTTTCAAAACTATTTTTCCTACTTGGTTCAAAGAAACCTTTCATTCATTGTATGCAAGACCAATTTTAGTAAGTGAATCTGGACTGGACTCTTTTCGCCCTCTAAGTGTGCTTTAAATCAGCTGTTGGCATGGAAATATCTGCAAAAGATGGTAATCTGTCAGCTTTCTCTGTGTCGTTCTGTCTCAGGTTGCCTGTTTGAGAGAAAACTGTGCACAAGGGATCAATTCTGCTCTGATGGTGAGTGCAACCTGCAGTCATGCAGAAAAGATTTACTATATCCTTTTTGTTAAAACTTCATGTTTTATTTTTTGACCCAAAAATGTGAATACGTCTGTAGGATCTTTAAGTGCACACACCAACATAGATAGATATTAAAAAATGTGTTAAGTGTCAAAATAAGCACAGGGTTAAATGTTTGTGTACAAAAATAGACAAAAAATCAAGGATTCCTCCCCTTTTACTTCATTCGTCTTCATCTCTCCGTCACCTGTCCCTCTATTTTTCGTCATCTCTATCTAAACCCCTCCCCACTGACCCCCAGTTTCCATAGCAACACTGACATCACGGTGAGGCCAACTCCCCCACAGTTGTTGTGTTGATACAGCGATGAGTCACTAACACGCACTTACGTCCCTCTCTGTGGAAACGGCACTTACGCACACACTTGATGGTTGAGCAGAATACCAAATGGATAAGTGACCTTACTTATACTCCAAAGAAAGGAAGAATAGGAGAAAAACATTCGGAGAACCACCCAAAACACTTTGTTATTTTTGAAACCACTTTGCGTCAACAGCCTGGTAGGCAAAATAAGCCATAAGCAACCTTATTTGGCCCCAACAAAGGCTGATTAAGTTTTTTTTAACAGTGTGAGAGACCTTTAACACCAGGAAGAAAATAAAATGGTAGCCATTACATTCTATAAAAAATCCTGCAATGACTAACAGTACAACATTATGAAAAAATGTTAAAAGAAGCATTTTTGAGAGACACGAGTACAGAAACAGCAGCAGAATTTAGTTAATCGACAAAAGTCATACTTTATGATTTAAAAAATGTTGCTGCTATGTGACCACTTTTTACCACTGATGCCCATAATTTTACCTGATAACGATTAGGAATTCTGGACCGACATGTACTTACTAAACCTTCACTAAGTACTTAAGATAAGCAGCGACATCAGCTTGATTTTATACTTTGGAACCTGCTTGGTGAAAAACGACCAATTTGTATTCTTTTGCTATGTCATTCTTGAGTCATATACCCATCAAGCCCATTTGTCACATTTACTACAATTGGATTGAATTGGATTGAGTTAACAAACACTGATAATTATTTTAGGAGTAAAGCCCTGTCTTGCAGAAATTATTTTAGACAGATTAGTATTCTGGAAATCGTTGGTGTCAAAGTATGATTACAAGTTGTGACTTTAGGGTACTTAAAATACTGATGTTTCCTCTTTTGTCTTGTTTCAATTCTGCTCTGCTCACAAAGAAAGCATCCAGAGTCCATCTAGTTTTTTTTATTTGGACTTTTTAATTTTGGATCTTAAAGATGTGATAAAGGATAAAGACATGCTCACAAAAATATTTAGATTTATTAAAACTCGCTTTTTTTGGTGCTCCCTTAAATGAGGTTTTTATCAATGACTTATTCAACTGTTTTACTTTGATGTTTTGTAAGTTTAAATATAGCAATAGACATTTTACTTCAGAAAACACATGATACACATTGTACTGTGATGACTACAAGAGTTATAGACATAGTAACTAAAATGCATTGTTATAGTTTAATAAGAGACAAGATGTGTTGGGTTTGCATTTTGTTACCTGATTTTTGTTATGTTCTCAATATATTGTTTCAAATTGTTTTAAATGAAAACACAGATTAAAATAAATGAAGCTCCATTTGACTAAGCAGGTTAAAAAGTTAAAATTTCTTCAATGTTAATCAGACATGTATCAGATTACAGTTTCTATTCAGCTCTCTGCCTCCTCTGCTTCTTGCTTTTGTGAGGATTTTTTTTCCTTTTTTTCTGCATTTCATTTGACGTCACTAAACCCTCCGTAAGTGAATAAAAATTCCCTGCTGTGTGCCTTCTATAAATTCCTTCCACTACAGGCAATATGAATTTTACCTACTTGGTAAAATTCTACTGTACCATGCTTGTCGTTTTAGCAAAACCTAGGGAAGTTATGAGACTTATCCTTCCAATGTTGAGAGACATAACTCTGTGACCCAACAATGACCAATAATTGATTGATTTCCTCTTTGGGTGGAGGAGAGAGCTTTGATCTGCACATTTAATGTATCATCTTTATTTATAAATAGGTTTGCAGTAATTCCAAAAAATGTTGAAAAATATACAACCTGATTGCACCGGAAATAGGTGCGCTCTATTTCCGGACCATAGAGCGCACCTGATTATAAGCCGCACCCAGCACATTTTAAAGGAAAAAAACACTTTGTACATACATAAGCCGCACCTGTCTATAAGCCGCATGTGCCTGCATACAGACGGTACACAGAAAGAGTTTTCAAAGTTTTAATAATATACCTTAGCTTTTCTTTCCAAACAGTGCCT